>JACXGI010001051.1:74762-104939 GCA_016801175.1 Esox masquinongy | reverse complement strand
CACCTTTTTCTTTCCTTTCCAAAAATGTCGAAAAGGAAGGTTTTGAGTGAGGAACAGAAGGGTTAAAATTAAGAGACCACTGCAAATTGAACCCTTCTGTTCCTCACTCAAAACTTTCCTTTTCAACTTTTTTGGAAAGGAAAGAAAAAGGTGCAGTGGTCTCTTAATTTTTTCCAGATCTTCATATTCCGTATTACCATATTAAACCATATAAACATATTAAAGACTTTTGTTTTTGGGTTTACCTTGAATCATTCATCCTATTAAATAAAGATACTGTATGAGTATCAATTATTTTACAACAATATGCAGTAAATAGGGCTTTACGAAGAAGAATATTTTGGTGACATGTTATGATTAAGTGAGTTCAAATGTTCCTAGAACTTCATCAGTAGACTATGTGACATATGTTCAAATAAGGATTTTCAGAGAAAAAAGCAGGAAGAAAGGTTTAAATGCTCTCACTTTGCATCCCCGGCAACTGCTTCCCTTATTGGATTAGGACCTACGTCATACACTTCTGAAAAAGTATTAATTTGACTTCAGCTTGATAACAAGCCATTGAGTTGCGTAAAGCTAGCTTGCTAGCTAGACAGCTAGTGATCCTCAGAGGATAAAACAAACTAACAGAGGAACTAAAAGAAAAAAAACGCATCGGGGCGGGACTGGGCCAGAGCAGAATGTTTTAGATTATGTAAACATTTTGACACCTGATTCATTTTTCAATACATTGACTGATGGGAACATCACTTAATTGAAACAAAACATGACTACCTTTAAATATCAGATCTCACTCGCTCTTCAACACACATTCTGTCATACTATAGTGTGTCGTTTAGTGCACAAAGCCCATTCTCGCACTTCCTCTGCCCAATGTTGTGTGAAACAAATCTCACTGACCTAGATGATACAAACAACCTAAGGGTTCCTAAAGGTGAAATGCCCCTTTCAAGAATACAGGAAGTCTTCATCATGGCCTGGTTTTATATACAACACATCACGTTTGAGGTGGTGTGCCAATTTCATAGTAGCTGTTTGTGAGCCCTGCTCAGGCCAGGTCTGTCTGGCTTCTCCATTTTCCGTCTTGTGGTTTCTATAAAAATATGTCCTGTATAAAGGACACCATATTTGGATTGGTTAGGTTATTGTGTGGTTGAGATGTCTTCAACTATGTAATGAATATCTGAATTTCAAATGTGCAATGAATATGGAAATATTTAAAGGTGGTTATGTGATTATCTTCAGAAGATGTTGATAGGTTTTATGAATTTAAGTGATATCATGTGATTACTATAAAATCCCAAAGATTAAAAGGATTTAAGACTGTACCATGTCAAAGAACAATATATTAGAATATTGATATGAATTTTGTCTTGATATTTCAATATTAATTTAAAATGGAAATATCTCTGCTGTCCTTGACTACTCGTCAAATGTATGTTGTTAGACTTCAGATTTTACAAACACAATTGCTGTTGTCAGCAGGAATCCTACAGTAACAAATACAGTTTCTAAATAGTGTTGGAAACACAAGCTTTTGATACTATAGTGTTATTTGAGTTATTGAGTACTACATTAATTCATGTCAAACCGTGCCACTGTCTTGTTGTTGCCTGAATCTCTGTTGAAATGACAGTGGAGCAACTTTTCAAGTGCTTTGTCTCAAATTTCAATAGCAAAGACTAAATAAACACACTCAAATTCATAGAGCTATGGATGCAAGGGCTGATGATCCATAATATCAACATTATAATTTTAAACATCTATAAAGGCTGTTTTGAGGCTGTACAGTCTTTGTTTACCAAAAAATGAGTTAAAAAGAAGGGCATTTGAACTAAGCTTATAAGGCATAATAAGTTAAATCATCAACAACAAAAAATGTGTTAACATTACTAGGCTTTGAATGACCTACAAGGTACTTCCTATATGGCCTCTTAACATAGTTTTAAGATAACAGGTAAACAAACAGAAGTGTTAAATATACTCCTCAGTTTTAAATACATAGTCTGTGACTTTTGCGAATGAAAAACTATTTTTGGTACCTCATTTTGGGCTGAATGTGTATTATGTTGTTTATTTTTGCATAACCTTTAAACTATAAGTAGAATTCCTATCATAGAGTGATAAGTGGCAGGAAGCAGATGCAGAGTTTCACAAAGTATTGTACTTGTTTGTGGCTCTACAAGGAAGCTTGTGTTTAGAAGGCAGCATATCCAAAAGGGTACAAGGTACAAACTAAGCGCTCTCTGCAATAAAGTTATAACTAAAACAAAGCAGATAGCATGTATAAATGTAATCAAATGGCAAAAGAACGCCTGGCCCAACACCCCATATACAGACAATGATTGACAAAGATGAGATGGCGACAAGATGGATATATGCGTAATTCATAATAATAATGATGGGGTATGGTTGCGTAATAACTAATAACAAGACATGACCAGGTGACAGCTGCCTCTATGCTGCATTCTTATTCTTAGGCCAATTGTACTTGGAGAGCCGGGGAGCCTGAATGCTGGAGTACTGAATAAAGGGTCTGAATATTTACAGTAATGAACAAGAAATATTCCAGATTTTCTATTTTCAATAAGTGGGCACAAATTCCTAGATGTCTTTTTTCGATTTGTCATTATGAGGTGTTGTGTGTAGATAAATGGGAAAAAATAATTAATGTGATCAATGATAAAATTTAATTTAATCAATATATAATTAAGTCTATTACACAAATAATGTGTCAGAAATTTAAGAGAATAGGTTCTGAATAAGTTCTGAATAGGTTCCTAAGGCACTGAAAATGAGGATGACATTTAATGATGTTTATGGTATGACGGCTTTCCTTCTTCACAACACTGGCATGCCAATGTACCCTCACTTGTACTTTGCCAAAAGTCTGCAGTCGGGCCTTGCTCCCCTCCTGCATCCAATGCTCTGTCAAATGATCATGTGGTTAGTGCCTCTAAAAACATGTTTGCCTTTTTACTGCACAGATGGTAGTTGAATAAACTTTATTCTTCCATTCAGACTGAGTGAGGGAGACTTATTTTACACCTATCACTTATACTCTATAGTGGCACTCATTTCCTTAGCTATGGAATAATTAGATGCGGGAACTCAGAAAGTTGTCAGCCAAGGCTAATAGACTGCAGCTAGGAAAAGCTAACTAAATAAGGTTTTGGTAAATGAAAATATGAGTCACTCTAAGCCTGGTGTTGAAAAAAGTATGACGTTGGTGTCACGCTCATTACATTACTGGGTGCTTAATTCAAAGGCATACTTAGTGATCACCTCAACTCCTCTAAATCAACATGTTCAGGCTTATTTGCTTTTTTCCCTCTGTTCTGGTGAATAACGGGTGGATCTGGGTTGTTTGCGAGAGCTTTGAGATTTCACACAAAGCCAACTCAATTCATAGTCTTACTTTGAACATGGCAAGTTCCACATGATTGCACATCAAGAGACCCCATAAATGTGATGAAAATCCGGAAATCGAAGTGCCATGATCCTTATTCAGTCGACAAAACACTGACTGAATTCTATAACTGGTATCCAGTGTTTATAACCTGGAATCCAGTGTTTCAGTTAGAAGCCAACTCATGAGAAGCTGCAGCAGTTGATTTTGCTGCAGGCTGGAGTCAAACCAGGTCAGCTAGTCATTAACAGCTGTCTATTGTACTGGAGCCATTCCTCCTGAATTATGACCATATGAATTTGGATGCAACAGTAACGCTGGTAAATATCTAAATTGCAATTGGCAGCTTGACACATGCACATTTTAGTTAACTATGAAAGGAGGCATTCTCTCTTATGAAAAGGCACACAGGGAAGTCCACAGGCACAGACAAAAGGATAGAACAACATAACTTGCACATGTACATTTCTACATTTCTTACTTACTAAATACTTACTAAATACTAGATACTTACTACAGAACAGCTCACACCGTAGGCCTACGTGCATTCCATCATTTGTCTGTCCACCTGGTTATTGTAAAACATAGGACTAACTCTACGTGAGTGATACGGAAACTTCTACTAGTTGAAGGCAAATTTCACAAATTTGATTATTTAGACATTTTGGATTTATTCCTTGATTTAGACATCTCTTCATTAGACATCTCGTCATCATCTTTAATCAATCACTCCCAGGGAATTGGACTTGCTGTCGTGCCTCTAAGTCCCCTGTCCTGAAGAAACCACCAGGAACCATGAATGCATAGCTGTGGCTTTGGGGGACAATGACTAACTCTATATGGAGGCAATTTACAAAGAAAACACCCATCTCTTTGTCGAAGCCTGCCTCCTTTCCAAAGCAATTAGAAGTTCTGGCTTTAAGTCTTCAGTTAGGAAATAACTCTGCAGTAATAGTTTTAGGTGTATATATTGTCCACCTTCTGCCAGGAGAGGTGTACTCAATGAACTCACAACTTACAGTATTAGCATTTTTTTACAACATCAGAGCTAATATTTCTTGGAGATTTTAATTTGGATTGGGGAACACAGGACTCAGACTGTACAAAGGATTTCTATGTTGATCGAAACTTGACCCAGTTAACTACCAAGTCTACCTGGCTGAGTATAAAGAATGTGACAAATCCAACTGATTGATTTTATACCGAGAGAGATATGCTGCCTGTGGTGTTTTGTCTCTGGACATTAGTGACCGCTGAAATGGTCAGCACTAGAAAAGCAGTGAGACTGGTAGTAATTTAAATATCTGAGGCATTAACACAAGTTTACAAAGTTAGACTTCTATGTAAACACACTGTCTGTAAATGGAATCATGCTACATTTTGGAAAGCTGTTAAATCCTAAATGAATTACTGATAAAGATGCTAGTATTGATCAGCACTATGTCTTTTTGAAATAAATTATGTGACTAATCCATTTGGGATGGAATAAGAAACGGATGGGGAAATGGTATTTTATAAAGAGGTTTCAGTTTTCTCCAGTTACTACTACTGGAGACTACTACTAAAATCAAATCAAATTTATTTTATGAAGCCCTTTTTACAGCAGCAGTTGTCACACAGTGCTTTTATCGACACCCAGCCTAAAACCCCAACGAGCAAGCAACAATAGTTTATACACAGTGAAAATCTCCCTTGTAGGGTCCAAAATTAGGAAGAAATCTAGAGAGGAACCAGACTCTGAGGGTGGCCAGTACTCTTCTGGCTGTGCTGGGTGAAGATCTCCACATTGCATTGTAGCTATAGAGTCAATCAAGTCTATGCACTTCCAGCATGTTATATCACTTTTTAAAGTTAAAAAAACTAACAATAGCACATGTTTTGTTAGTAGTCTATTTAGAGTTTGCCAGCTAAGATATAGTTTGTGTTTCAGGCTGCTAAGCCCCATCTGGATGCATGCTACTAGCCCTGGGCAGGTCGCTTATGACATGGTTTGCATCTCTGGCATAATGCCCACCTATGGACACCGACACGCCCACGTCAAGTAATCCTAAAAATGTTTTAATTTGAAAGACAGTGACAGAGAACTGCAGAGTACACACAGTAGGTGGCAGCACCTAAGTCTAAACCCTTAGGCAGACCCACACGGTTAACAGAAAAGTAGCCAACTGTCAGTTTTATTAATTATTTGCTGAAAAGATGGGCAAGTTTGTTTTTGTATTGTTTGGGGAGAGAGAACACAATGGGGTATGCATTTGAGAATCTTTACAGAAAATTAACTTGTTTTGGGTGTTTGTAAATGCCGCTGTACATATTGCAAAAAAACATTTTGACATTATAACGCTTGCAGAGCAGTCTAATGGGAAGTTGATCTAAGATTCTGGGCAGAGAGGGTCTTCTCCTCTGCCCAGATTCTGGTTCAGTTTATACCCTGCAAACCAAAAAAATGATTTAATGACAACCACAGAACTTCAGCAGGTTGTGTCATGCCCCCGTGGACTTCTTCAGGAGTTTGTTGAGTAAGCCTGTGATGTAGAAATCATTCCCACATTCAAAAATTATACACACACAGAAAAAGTAAACATAGGGTATAGACAAGGTGGATTTGAAAAAATAATGAAGTTGCCTTTAGCAAACCATTTATTGAAGATCCAACTGCTAATGTTATCAACGACAAATGTATGAACGAGAGATGTACCGTCAATTTTATTTGCTCACGAATGGCATGTTAGAATTCAGATAGCATCCACCTGGTGTGCTTCACACACCAGGGCTTAACTGCAACATCTTTACAGAACAGACATCTAACTGGATTTATTTCCCCTTAATAAACTCTTAGGATCCATAATCATAAAACAATCTTCCACAACTGTAAATCTGTTAGACAAATTAGACTGAAGGCAAGGCAGTGAAACTCCTCCTAAGAGAATTACTTTTTATACCCTTTATCAGTCCCTGTGTCATCTATCAATTTGATCTGTTCATATTCTATATTTGCGTTGCTTAAAGCTCTATTCAAACAGTAACATTTCAGATCTGCTTCACAGCGCAATTGCCAAAGGCAATCTTCCTGTGGTCGTAGAGACTATAGTCATGGTAAACAATGCAAATGTCAGCTCAATCAGACACTACCTTAACATGTTAACACAAACATAGACTGAATATCTATTAAGTCAGCTGTGTCACAGTCTGCTTGTAGATTCATATTCTGGTTATTCTTGTCCAATGAACAATGAAAATAACTTTTGCATAAGAGGTTTGTTTCACATAGAAATTAGCATAGTATCTCTAATAGCCCACTTGTTTACATCTGCCATTCCACCTCCCGTGCTTCAGCCAGCTTTTTCTTTGTTAAAAAGAAGGACGAGGGGCTAAAGCCATGTATCGACTGCAGGGGACTCAACACCATGAAATACCAATACCCAGTGCCCCTCGTCCCATAGGCCATAGAGCAGCTGAGGGGGGCACGCATCTTCACAAAGCTGGACCACCATAGCACGTACAACCTTGTGCGTATCCGGGAAGGAGACGAGTGGAAGACAGCATTCAGCATGGCGTCGGGCCACTATGAATACCTGGTGATGCCCTACGGGCTAACTAATGCACCGGCGCTATTCCAGGCCTTCCTAAACGATGTTGGGGAGGTACATAGTGGTGTACATTGATGATATTTTGATTTACTCCCCAACATACCCGGAACACGTGGCCCACATCCATGCTGTTTTAAAGCACTTGCTTGCAACAACACCACCTGTTCGCTAAGGGGGAATTATCTTTCCACACCTCCACCGTCTCCTTCCTAGGATACCACATCGCTCTGGAGTGCGTGAAGATAGAGGAGATGAAGGTGGATGCAGTGAGGTCATGGCCAGTCCTGAAAACCATTAAGGAGCCACAAAGCTTCATCGGATTCCAACTTTTACCGCCGGTTCATCAAGGGCTTTTGTACCATCACAGCGCCTCTCACGTTGTTGTTGAAAGGCCAGGCTCAACGCCTCCGCTGGACCACGGGACACGGAGAAGGCCTTCCTTGACCTGAGAAGCAGGTTCATCACAGCCCACCTACTGAAACACCCAGACACCCTCAAGCCCTTCATGGCCACCGGAACCTCAAATATGTCAGGGCACCGCGGTGCCTCAACCCCCTCCAGGCTCGATGGACGCTGTTCTTGGGGAGCTTCCAGTTCACCCCGACGTACCGCCCAGGTACGAAGAACGTCAGGGTGGACGCACTCTCCCACTTGCACGACCGGGAGACGGAGCTTCCAAAGGACATACCGATTCTATCCCCCTCATGTGTCGTGGGTCCTGTCTCCTGGGACATTGACGAGGACATTCAACGGGCAGGGAGACCCCGCACCAGCAATCTGCCCCCCCGGACAAGACCTACGTGCCTCAGAGAGTGCGGGGCCGGTTAGTGACCTGGGTGCACACCACGCCAGCTACAGGACATCCAGGCATCAGTCGGACCCTGGAGGCGCTCAGGGCGAAGTATTGATGGCCTGGTATGGGGAGGACTGTGCGGCATTACGTCATGTCGTGCATCGTGTGCTCTAAGGCGCCGCGAATGGCTCTAGCGGGGAAAGTACATCCTCTCCCAGTGCCTCAGCGGCCTTGGTCACACCTGGCGGTGGACTTTCTCACAAACCTACCACCAGCAGAGGGGAAGAACACCTCCACCATGGTAGTGGACCGCTTCTCCAAGATGGTTCGTTTCATCCCACTACCCGGCCTCACCTCTGCTCTCGAGGTCGCTGAGGTGCTGTTCCAGCTGGTGTTCAGCTGTATGGACTTCCGGAGGACATCGTGACCGACCGCGGCCCCCAGTTTACATCTCGGGTCTGGAAAGCCTTCAGGCTGGGGGTAGCGGTCAGCCTCACATCTGGGTATCACCCGCAGGCTAACGGGCAAGTGGAGTGCACTAACCAAGAACTGGGAAGGTTCCTCCGGTCCTACTGCATGGACCGCCCAGGTGAGTGGACACGCTTTCTCCCCTGGGCAGAATATGCTCAAAACTCCCTGCGCCATTCCTCCACAGGTCTGACCCCCTTCCAGGTGATGCTTGGGTTCCAGCCTCCTCTCTGCCCTTGGGTGTGGGGTTCCAGGGACATCCAGGTGGAGAAGTGGTTCAGGAAGTCAGACGAGGTCTGGTCCGTCACCCACATCCACCTGCAGGGGGCAGTACGACATCAAAAGGTGCAGGCAGACAGGGGGCGGAGCTACGCCCCGGAGTTCCGCCCAGGGGACAAGGTATGGCTGTCCACGAGGGATCTTCCCCTCCGTCTGCCCTGCCGTAAGCTTGGGGGCCAGTATGTGGGGCCGTTTTGTGTCCTCCAGAAGGTAAACGACGTCTCCTGCACACTCCAGCTCACACCACCATACACCAACATCTCACCCACTTTCCATGTCACTCAATCCTGGACTCCCGGCTGTGGCGGGGCTGGGTCTCCCTGACAGCAGAGTTCCCTGACGGCAGGTGACGGCGTCAGGAGCTGCGCCTGGGGGTGGGTACTGTAAGGTCTGCTCCGCATTGGCGCAGCGGCTCCCCGGCCTCTCCGGCGCTCCACCTCACTGGTATACTAACCACCGGCAGGAGAGTGATAGCAGCAGCACACCCCAAGGACGCACCTGTTTCCAATCACTGTTTAGTTGTGTTTATATTCTGTTGTTCTCCCAACGCACCTCATGGATTATTATTTGTCTGTCGTTAACTGTGTTGGTGCGCTTGTTAAACCATAAAAGAAAATATAAAGAAAGACTTTTGAATTGCTATCGTTCGTTTGGTTTCTTTTTGTTTCCTTTTTGCCTCACATTTACCTACTCGTTACACTCGCACCTTCAAAGGTTTCTGCAGCAGGAGAGGCTCTGCACTGCTTCTCAAGGCCATACATTTTCCCAGCATGTCCGGCACACAGCTGAAGCGGAGAATAGTGCTCATTCTTTTAATCTGCATTTGTTCGACCCCTTTTGGAAAGCAATTCTGCTGTGTATTTGTCATTAAAATGTATACGATTAGCTTGTTTTAAAAAATAAAACTCTGTCCCAGTGTTTCAGAAAACTAAACAGATTTCAATTTTGTACCTGGATTTGAACCAGCAACCTTTCATTTATTAGCCCAACGGTATTGGCCACTAGGCCAATCCTGCTATCCATGTTGTTGTATTGTTTCTTATCTACAAGGCAAAAACTGCTTCTGTCTTATGAATGTTCTGTTATTTTACTGCTGGACAATTGCAAACATTAATTCTAGACATACCAGAATGGCTTTCCAAAACTGTTGTGTTTTCATGAATGGTCAAGTTTCTGTCCTGACTCTAACAGTTTAAATATTTGTGTCCATCAATAATTAATTTTTTTATTTTACTAAACTTGAGTATTTTTTACGTGATGTCATATGTCATATGTGATGTCTATGTACTGTATACAGTAGTCATCCAAGCTGGAAAAAGCAATCTGCGTTAGTGAAAAATATGACCCCGCTATGACTGAAGGGTTTAAAGCTGGCTGGTGGAAATACAGTAATGCAGATTCCAGTCTAGTAATCAATTAAATTATGACAAAAAAATTCACTTCACTCTTCCTGTTTTCAAACACTTAAACATCTTTTTGCAAATTTCATTAGAATTCCTTATCTTCACAATATTCACAAATCAAACTACTAGGAAAAACGGCTCTGTCATTACTGTAGATTCAGGTCAACTATTGTCTCTTGCTGATACATATATACCCTGAGAAAAAGAGGTATTTGCTTTAGGTTCATTTGTTGTGTAGTTACATGACACCTGATATGTATTATTAAGATGTTTGTTCACAGACACAGTTTGAGTTGGCGGTAAATTAGAAGCATTCCAGTAACATTGTTAGAAAGATTCCATAACATTTTCACTTGTCCAATATTTCACTCTCTGAAGTGTTAAAAGAGCTTGTTACTTTCAAACTCACTGGTCAAACTGCATTAGTATGATGCTGTCCTATCAAAGTTGTCCCATTGTTACAGTTCATTGGCCTTCATAACCATGGGTTTCCACGGGTCAGAAAACACAAACAAACACAGACAAAGATGACATGGACAAAAAACAAAGAAAATGGCCAAAGTTCGATAATTATGTTAGATACATACAATTAAATCACAAAGTAAGAATTGGCTCCCAACTGGAGTATTGTGGGGCAACTGGCATTTCGCCCCAGTAGACAGTTTTGTGTATTGATATAACAGTATGAGAATTGGGCTTACAGTAGGTTATCATTCAGATTGAGGCAACCAGCAGTTCTATGTAAGCCCAGCCGAGGGATATAAGAACACTGGAAAAAATATAGGCATGGTTTTACGTAGTAATTTAGAATTTGTCTATTAATAAGATTGGATTCACCTCAATTGTTTTCAATAAATTGGGAGCACCATTATGTCTGCATACTTGGAAATTACTTCTCTATGGTCCTAACTGAATGTCCTGGGCTCTCTACTGCACAGTCTTAGAACTAACAGATGTCAACTCAGGATGTGAGCAAATTGGGCTGATGATATGGCAAACAATTTCCATTTGTGTCATGCATTATTTTGACTGATAATAAGCAACTATAGCATCAATGTAAACAACTGTTATCGTGCTGTGATCAGCTAACAAGAAGACAGCTGTTGCCTAATTTGTAGCACTGTAGTTGTTGAACCAATAAAATGACAAATCAGTCTTCTGTTCAATGGGCAGTGATATTGAGTGGAAATATAAACTGCCAATATTTTAATAATTATTAAATATGATTATTTTTGCAATAACTGATAATCAAAACCAACCTTTAACATATTTTTAACTAAAAAAAGGTGTTTATTTTGGTAACATTTTCAGCAGATAATCAAAGACAGAAAAAGCCTTTCCTGTCTCTGGTAATGAATTCCATGGGGGGAAAAACTCCAAATATTATTCCATGAGAGG
The DNA here is from genome assembly GCA_016801175.1 of Esox masquinongy. Lineage (NCBI taxonomy): Eukaryota > Metazoa > Chordata > Actinopteri > Esociformes > Esocidae > Esox > Esox masquinongy. Next base: position 93,602 of record JACXGI010001051.1, on the reverse strand, counting down.
TACAATGCTATGAAAGTTATTTTACCTTTACAATTATTTACACAGATCAATAATCCTTCCAGCTAAAGTTGACAACGTTTTGTGCAGAATGGTGATATTGGCCTTAGAATAGCTCCCTATAGGGAAAAAGACAATGGTGGTTTGTTTGTCATCTCCTGGATTATCAAACAGCAGATTGTTTCTCTATCTACATAAGTCTGGAGTACTCAACTCTGGCCATACCCGACATTCCTACAGCCTCCTGACAAATCCTTGGGTTCAATGTTCAAACCAGAGCTTTGGCATGCACATTTCTCCAGGCCAAGCTTGTTATGTAATTAAAGTCTTCCCTTTTACTTGTACTGATGTCTCTGATTGCTTGCTGGCTCACTCTGATTAGAAGTATAGAAGATGGTTGGGCAGCCATTTAAGGGCTAGGCTACAATAGCTACACTTCCTTTAATCTTCCTATAATACTCCCTGGGCAGAGACGGTATGTACTTGAATAATGACCTGTTCTCTTTCTCCTTCTACTCTTCTTCTTCTGCTGTATGTTAGTGTGTACGGCTTGTGTGTAAGATAGAAGGGGTGACAGCCATAGTGGCGGATGACGTTATGTCTAGGGGATGCTGATGGCTGAGAAGGGTGGGGGGGTGGTGGTCTGAACACATTCTTAGTGCACCATGCCTGTTTCGTGAGCACAGCGCACTTGTTCCGGAAGCTTGTCTTGCGAAGGGAGCAAATTGCTAGTGTGAAAAGCTAGAAGTGACTTTCCAAATCCTGTCATCTTGAACCACTACAGTGCACATGATTCTGTGTCCTATGAGGAAAACTGCTGAATACTTTTGTTGTCTTATTCACGAAACTGAGCTCTGATGTCCATTGACAGATATTCAAGTAAAAACAGTGTTTGTAATTGAGAGGAAAACTTTTTCATTTGGGCTTCAATGAAACTTTGCATTTGAGGTTGTAGCGCATTAAGTGTTTTGAAACAATAGCCTTGTTTATTGATGTCTGGCCAATAACAGCTCACCAATCATAGGAGGTGTGAGACAGTTCATTTGAGAGGTAAAATATCTCCCATCAGTGCCATACCGTGTTGTGCTGTATGGATATAAAATCAAAAACCTGGAAGGAATCAAGTGGCACTAGAACACATTGTCATATACCAGAGCCATGAAATGTGTTCTTGAGCCTAGAGCTTAGACTGTCTGTTATTAGAAAATAAGGAATGTTCTGCCTTTGATAACAAAGAGGTCTTATTTTGGGTGGCTTGATGATGGGAGTCTGTTTAGCAGGCATGGCATGTGATTGGGTTCAATAGGGTGCACCGCCTGTCCCCTGCAGTCCGTCTGATCTGATTTAAAGCATTTTGCTGATGTTTAGGAGTGGCCCATGAAACACAGTTACCTAAATACACCCCTATATCTGTACATTTCCAGCACAAATACATACTTAAATTTTTAAGATATATAACATAGACGACCCCCAAACATTTGACACACTAAATTGCTTGCATTTAAAAAAAATTCTGGGTAGCTCAGTGTAAGACAACATTGCTAAACGATTTAGTAGCCTTCTGAAAACCGTGTCTTTACTGGGCTAGTGTCCATGTTGGCCTGCTGTGTCTGGTCTTTGTCCGAGGGAGGCTTGGTTCCTCCTCTTTCCTCCTCCTTCCAGGCCGCTGAAGTAAAGATGAGTCACTGACTCAGCAGCTGTTCTCCGTCACCAGTCATATATCCTCACATTCCACAGGAGACTTGGTCACGGACAAGTCCAACTCTGACGACATAATCACTTCCTCTTCTTCCATATATGGACAAGTGTACCCAAGAAAGTTTGACTTCTGTTAAAATGTCTTATAATCTGCGTACATGCAATATAAGGGAATTATGGGGAGGAATAAGTCAAACATTCTATTTGGTTTTTCTATAGTCACACTATCTGCTATTATGCTTTTGGCTCAAATTAATGCGGGGGTCCACGTAGTTGGAAAAGCAGAATAGGCACATTTGTTTTAGTGGTGCTTTACCTTCACCTTTGAAAACAGACATTATAGCACAGTATTTGGTTACACTTTATTTTGAGAGTCCCAATTTCCATCTGTAGATATTCATTTCATAGTTTTCTAATGTTTGTTAATAACATTACTATCTGTTCATAAGCAATTGCTTGCTAAGATTAAGGTTAGGGTTAGGATTAGGATAAAGATTAGGGTTAGTGTAAGGATTAGGGTTAGTAGATAGTTAAAATGTTACTAATAGTCTATAGATAAAATTTAGAGAATCTTAAAATGAAGTGTCATCCAGTTTCTAACTGTGATTAATATGAATCTACAAGGACTTCCACAGAATTCCCAATAATTTGGTTTGTAAATAACAGTTATTCCAGTTCTGTTAGAGCTTCTCTTCCGTTTGAAAGACTAAATCACGTGAATGATGAAGCCAACAATGTTTTGGAGGGATGGTGCCAATTCATTCCAAGGAACCAAAAACAGCTGTGGTGTCTCTTTAATACAGGAGGGTGAGGGGCTCTGATTGGTCAAACCTATTCTAGCACAATCTCTTAACGTGGAAGTTATTCAGAAGAAAATTGATATTCTGAAGTTTACCAGAGAACCCTCAAATGAGTTGTCGTATCTTCAGATTTTGGACATTTTCCATGCTTTTTGTTTACTTTAGAGGAGATTCCATTATTGGATGTTTAAAAGAAGGTGTTTAGTTTTTGCATTCCGATAGCCCAGTCAGCTCTCTGTCTCCTTTCATTACATCTTCCTTCCTCCCTCCCTGCGCAAGGTACGGGATCACCCAGAGCACTGTTTATTTGAAGAGATGCAGTAGACTACTGGCTGAATCTTTATCATTTCAAATTTGACCAGGCATGGCGTAGAGATTAGAGCAGCTATACAAATAGGGCCTGTCTAAAGATAAGCAGGTGCTCCTTGTTGTTAACGTGTTGGAAAGCAATCTGTCATGATTGAGAGAATGATATGTTTGACTTTTTCTCCTTTCCTCCTCTTTATCTTCCAAGCTCACACGTTTTGAATGTGGCATAAATGCCACAATTCACTGTCCTTTAAAATGGTGTAATGCCAATAGTACTTGATGCCCAACAGCACACTGACAGGTACGTTTCTGCTACTAACTATGTAGAAACTTTGAGGCAAACTTTTTGTTATAATTTATATTTTGACAGTTATTTCGTTTTTGAATGGTAAAAGCAAGACCTAACAGCAATGTCTTGATTTACAAAATCAGCATGTGACTCAAATACATCATGGTTATCTATAAAACAATAATGCCAAAGAAGTAGTCCGTCCATTTTCTTTGCAAAGTCATCCAGAGAATGTACTACTGACTGTCTTGAATCAATAGCTAAATGCTGAATTGTGTTGGTTACTTTTGAGAAAAAAAACATATTATACAGAGAACCTTTCTCTTGCAATGTGGGAACACATAATTCTTTAATTATTAGGAATACAGAGTCAAGCCAAAATCCATTTTTTTCCACAAATACTTTTTCATAGTTCTGGATACAAAGCAACCACCTACTCGCACAAAATATTACATCATAGTGACAGTAGCTGCCATGCACAGAGGAAAATAGTTTAACACATAAATAATCTATTAATTTCTATCAGTTTTGTTAATTGCCACTACTTAGATGACAGAGTCACATCCTTGATGTTTTTTATTTTATTTCCTAGACTTATAATTCTATTCTATTATAATTCAGTTGTTTTGTAAGAGCTCATTTATTATTTTAAGACTTTTTAGTATGGCAAAAAGTCTTAATTGTCCAGCTGCAACTTACTAATGGTTTTCCACTTTCTTTCTACAACACTTTGATATTTGTGGCCCACAGTGGGCTTATTCAGTGTTGGAGGGAGCTTTTCTAGGTCTAGAGGGATGTACAGACTCGGGCCTCTCCCTGACTCACCCATACTGTTGTAGGCTATGTAGCATTTGGCTGCTTCTCCTGTATGACATGTTTCTGTGCACAGGCCAGAGTAACTTTTCCCCTCATTTGACTTCCCCTCACTGACTGCTTATATTATTCTATACTGTGCAGCAGTAATGGAAATGATTTCTCTGCTAATAAGGAATCTGTAGGAATGCATTTCCGTAGTATCCTCAGGAGAGAGACTCCCAGAGGCCTCTGAGGATTTCGTCCTCCCATCCATGTGTTATTCAGGGTAGCTTTCTCATCAGTTTAATTGAGCCGCCCACCTTACTCTATCTGGTGCTGATATCCCTGGAGATATAAGGAGTTCAGCAAGGCCTGTGTTGCGAAATCAACATCAGTAGCAGTTAATAATATGCTTTATAGATCCCCTTGACAAAGGGAAAGGAGACTTCTGTGCATTAGAACAAGCCTAAATGTCTACACTCCTCTTCTGTCCTCTGAGAAAATATGTGAATCGGAAACCCTTTTGCCCAAAACACCTCTGTCCCATCATCTGTTCCTCTTTAACACCCCGGTAACAGCAGCCCTACTCCCTGGATTCCTCTGCTTGTCTGGGCCACTATGGAAATATTTGACGATGTGGGACCAATTTGAAGGGATCACATCTCCTTGTTAAGGGTTGTAAAAGTTTTTTTTATTTTGACTGAAACCTCATGAAAGGACCAATTCTTTGCAGTCCAAAACCACTAATCTGCATGTGCTGATCCATAGCAGACCAAAAGCATTGGTTATTTTATCTGTGATTATGGTCCACATGCTACACAATACAACGCAGAACAAAAGTACAGATGGCAAGAATATACAGTAATATCTGCGAATGGTAAGGTTCTAACTTGATATACAGTGGTTCTCAAAAGTATCCACCCCCTGTGATGGTTCTTCAAGGGTAGGGTAGCAGGACCCAGGCGCAGAGATTCATTAACAAAACGTTCTTTAATTCCATGACTTGACAAAACAAAATCACACAACACAACATATCACAAAGGTCTGACGCAACAAACGTGAACATAATATAGGACAATGGCTCACAGTAAACACCAGGACAGGAGGAACTTAAATAGGGACATGAATTAAAGATGAATGAGGTACAAGTGAAGGCTGAACTAGGCACAGGGGAAACCAATACAAAAACATAGAAACAGAACAAAAAGAACATAAAACGACACTGAACATAGAAGTGCAACAGCCAGCTGTTACACCCCCCTTGGACTTCTTCACATTGTGCTACAATATGTAATCAAAACTGATTTAATTAGGAGTTTTGGACACTGATCAACACAAAAAAATTCCATAATGTCAAAGTGAAAAATAAAATCTGCAATTCCTTTTAAAATAATTACTAGTAAAACAATGAAAATAATTGATTGCATAATGACCCCAAACATACAGCCAAAGCCACACTGGAATGGCCTAACAAGAAAAATATTTATGTTCTGTAGATGCCCAGTAAATGCTCGGACCTCAATCAAATTGAGAATATGTGTAAAGATTTGAAAATTGCTGTTCACCAAAGGTCCCTATCCAACTTCACAGAATATTGCCATTGGGAATAGACAAAAATGCCTGTGCCCAGAAGTGCAAAATATTGACTAAATGGGATGGATACTTATGCAATCCAATATTTTCTGTTTTGGGTAACACTTTCCCTTAAGTGGACACTTATTGCTATGTAACTGCTATGTAAGTACATATTAACAACTGTATTAACAACATTGTAATACCGCAGGTATGTATGTACAGTATTCACATAGCAATTACATAGCCATAAGTGTCAACTTAAGGGAAAGTGTTACCTTGTTTTGTATGTGTTATTAATTTAGACCAATTTGTACACTGATTTTTCACTTTGACATCATCCATTTCTAAATCCATTTTTATGTAATGTTGTAACACAATAAAATGTGGAAAAGTCCAAAGGGGGTGAATACTTTTTAGAGCCACTGTAATTACTCTCATTAATACAATCAGATAAAGTGGATTTTTCCTTTTTGTTTTTGTACTGCATGTGTGCTTCTTTGTATATTCACAAAGCTTTGTGGAAGTACATGATCCTACATGTGATGATTGCTGGGAACACAGAAACAGCTGGCAAGGCTTTGGGTGGCAATCAGAAGAGAGGAGTATAAAGCATTGGATGTTGTGGGGGACTGGATTCAAAGGGCACAAAGGAGTGAATCATCTTTCTGCTGGGTTGGGTTACTAGTGTTTGGACTGCACACAACCATGCAAATGGCTGGAAAGCTGATTAACCGCTGCACTTTGTGTGCTTGACAAGTGTGTGAGCTGATCCCACACACCCGCCACGTTAGAGCCAGTCCCACCCTTAACACCCACGTCAATGGTTAAATCCCAGTCAGGGTTGTCTCAGGGTTTTGCAATATCCAATGCACAAATTCTTTGTCTTTCCGAATGTAGAATTTTTAAAACATGTTACGTTTAAAGACCGTCATTTTTTCTCTGTTTGAAAACCTCTGCCATTGTTTTATCTGTCAAATAATTTTTTTGTTAATTTTTCTGGTTAGTTTAAAGCTAATATTTTGAAGTATTTTGAAGTATTTTGGAATGATTATTGAATCGAGCTTTTAGCATTTCTTTGGGCGTTTTAGGGCCCATTTATAAATACTCTAAATTATTAGAGTGTTTGAAAATAATATTGTCCTTTAGTGCTATGAATTATACAAACAGACTTTTATAAAACATGTCTCAATGGCATTTGTAAAAAGAAATTTGTGAGGAAAGTCACTGGTGTCTTGTGATGAAATCAGAAATAGCTGCATTCATAATGTATGGTTTGCACTCTTTTGTAGTTCAAACAGCTGGACTTTTACAAATAATTTCAGGAAGTTTGTCTTACCAGACCTCACTTTGATGAAACACTGTGATTTTTGGCCACCATCAATGCAATGCATGAATGCTTGATACTAGTAGATTATTTAGGTTGGAAAGGTCAATGTGTGGAGAGAAAACAGGATGTTTTCATCCTGAACAGAAGTAATAATCTGAGTGGGTTTAATTCCACTGGATCTGAATATGAATGAATGTTGGCAATGTGAGTATATTGTCTCTTTCTATATTGTAGCCACAACAAGTGTTTGAGGAAGAAAACACTGAGAACAAGGCGGTGTGCAAGGCTTGCTTGGACATCACAAGCTCAGCCAGGTTGTACAGACCAAGTGGCCCCTCATGTCAGCTCTGCGGGTATCAGGAGCTACTATAGTCTTAGAAGGGATTTGAGACCACTGGCATGAGAAAACATGACATGGACATGGTTATTATACAGTATATTTATGAAAGCACTACAGCGTTTAAAGTCCAATTACATGTTCACATATTTTGCCCTTCACATTTTCTCTGCTTGTAGTTGATCATTTAAACCATAATTTGAACCTTTTATTTTGTATTTTACAAATAACCTAATAAAATTCTGTTCGAAAGTTTGGGGTCACTTAGAAATTTCTTTGTGTTTCAATGAAAAGCAAATGTTTTGTCCATTACAATAATATCAAATTAATTAGAAATACAGTGTAGACATTGTTAATGTTGTAAATGACTACTGTAGCTGAAAACAGCTGTTTTTCAGTGGAATAACTACATAGGCGTACAGAAGCCCATTATCAGCAACCATCACTCCTGTACTCCAATGGCACGTTATGTTTGCTATTCCAAGTTTATCATTTTAAAAGGCTAATTGATCGTTAGAAACCCTTTTGCTATTATGTACTGTAAGCACTGCTGCAAACTGTTGTGCTGTTTTTGGGTTTGGTTACAGGTTCAAAATGGCCAGAAATAAATAACTTTGTTCTGAAACTCATCATTCTATTCTTGTTCTGAGAAATGAAGGCTATTCCATGCATGAAGTTGCCAAGAAACTGAAGATTTCATGCAATGCTGTGTACTACCTGCAAAACACCAGTTTCAATGTCAGCAGTGATGACGCAACTCTGGGATGATAACACCTCAAACTTAGATTTGTCTGTCCATAACACTTTTTCCAATCTTCCTCTGTCCAGTGTCTGTGTTAATTTTCCCATATTAATCTTTTCTTTTTATTGGCCAGTCTGTGGTATGGCTTTTTCTTTGCAACTCTGCATAGAAGGCCAGCATTCCGGAGTCGCCTCTTCACTGTCGACATTGAGACTGGTGTTTTGGGGTTACTATTCAATGAAGCTGCCATGGACCTGTGAGGCTTCTGTTTCTCAAACTAGAGACTAATGTATTTGCCCTTTTTCTCAGTTTGCACCAGGGCCACCCACTTCTCTTACTATTCTGGCTAGAGCCAGTTTGCGCTGTTCTGTGAAGGGAGTAGTACAACAGCCTTATACGTTTCTTGGCAATGTCTCGCATGGAATAGCCTTTATTTGTCATAACAAGAACAGAACGCGTTTCAGAAGAACGTTCTTTGTTTATGCCCATTTTGAGCCTGTAATCGAACCCACAATTACTGATGCCCCAAATACTCAACTAGTCACTGCACAGCTTTAAAACTGATCAGTCAAGATCCCATGGCAATATTTTCTGTGCTAAATATGGCAGTCAAACTGTATGTCTGTGTCAAGTTAACAGTACTGTGTTTTTCACATGAAGCTCTCTACTGAAGCAGAATCATGTTATAGACCTACAGTAAGACTGACTAAGCCTGAGCAGAATACTAGCTCAATTAAAGATTTATACAATGCATTTTCCAAAAAATTTGGGACACTGTGTAAAATGCAAAGAAAAGCAGAATGCAATGATGTGAAAATCATTTAAACCCTATATTCAATAGAAAATAGTACAAAGACAACATTTCAAATGTTGAAACTGAGACATGTTTTTGTTTGTGGAAAAATATATGCCCACTTGCATTTGATGCCAGCAACACGTTTCAACAAAGCTGGGTTAGGGGCAACAAAAGACCTGGTGGAACATCTCACAACTAATTAGGTTAATTGGCAAAAGGTGAGTAACATGATTGGGTATAAAAAGAGCATCTCAGAGAAGAGGAGTCTTTTAGAAGTAAACATGGGGAGGAGTTCACCACTCTGTGAAAGCCTGCAGGCAAATAGTGCAACAATTTAAGAATAACATTTCGTAACGTAAAATTGTACAGAGTTTGGGGATCTCATCATCTATGGTACATAATATCATTAAAAGATTCAGAGAATCCGGAGAAATCTCTGTACGCAGGGGCCCTCAGAGGGCACTGCATTAAACACTGACACAATTCTGTAGTGGACATCTCTGCATGGGTTTAGGAACACTTCCGAAAAGCATTTTCTGTGGTTAACTTGCATTTGTGGATGCAGTACGTCGCTGCATCCACAAATGCAAGTTAACCATGCGCTGACCATCTGGCTTGTTACCAGCGCACAGTTCAAAAACCAGCAACCGTTATGGTATGGGGGAGCATTAGTGCACATGGCTTTGGTGACTTGCACATCTGTGAAGGCACCATTAATGCTGAACAATATATACAGGTTTTGGAGCAACATATGCTGCCATCCAGAAAACATATTTTTTAGGGAAGGCCTTGCTTATTTCAGCAAGACAATGCCAATCCACATACTACAATAGCATGGCTCCGTAGTAAAAGATTCTGGGTGCTAAATTGGCGTGCCTGCAGTCCAGACCTGTCACACGTTGAAATTATTTGGCGCATTATGAAATAAAAAATATGACAAAGGAGACCCCGAACAGTTGAGCAGCAGAAATTCTATATTGGTCTCCTCAGTTTTGGTCTCCTCAGTTCCCAAATGCTTACAGAGTATTGTAAAAAGACAACATGATGCAACACAGTTGTTACGCATGCAGGTACCCTGTATGTGCGTTTGTGTTTTTCCCCTCCTGCCGTTTCCCCAGGTGTCCCTTATGTTCCTGATTATGCTTGTTGGTGTTTCCCACCTGGCAGACATGAGTGCAGAGCCTGACTGCTGAGGTGGACCAATCAGTGGACAATCCTCCTAATTGCACCACCTGTTCCTTTTTCCATTACCCAATCACATCACACATCCCCTGATTTAAAAACCCAGTCAGTTGGGTCTCCCAGAGAGACTCTTTTGATTTACCCCACATGGACATAGACACTCTTGTGATACATACCTTTTTTGATAGACAGACACTTTGTTCATACATACATCACTTAGTTTAGCACATACATCTCACTTTGTCCTGTTTCATGTGAGTATGTATTGCTGTGGTTTTTGTTTGGTGTTGTCTAGTCAATTGTTTGCTGTGTGCTGTTTAGTCCTTGTTCGACCTGTGTGTTTTTGTTTATCCCTGTGTCCCTGGGAAAAGGGTTTTTTTAGCAAGTCGCCCTTGGGCATACACAACCCGTAGGAAACTTGTCTAAAGTTCATTTACACTACACTGATTTGCATGAGTTTTATGTTAGGGTTCCCTGTACCAACCACCCTAGACTGCTAGAGCCACAGGGTTCGTAACATAGCGTGGGGGCTCGTCCAGGATATCTCATTCATACCCATCCCACTCATGCGACTTGGTTTAAGTGTCTAGTTCATTGTTGAACTGTTCAGCTGTGATTGTGTGATCGGCTGGTGTAGTGTTCGGTATTTGTTGGCTCGTGTTGCTGGCTTACGATGGCTACTTTTGATTTGGATGCCTTTTTGACTAACCCCACGTGGTAGGAATTTGATAGATGCCGTAGAGTGGATCTACAGGCTCTGGCTGACCATTTTTCTTTACCCATACCGAAGAGTTTAGTTAAAGCGGAGGTAAGAAAAGTTGTTAGATGTTTTGTTGGAGGAGCAGGTGCTTGTGTTGCCGCTGCCTGAGCCTGATGCTCCTGTTCGGGATGTGGCTGCTGCTCCTGTAAGCCCGTCTATGTCTGAGGACGAGGGCGAGGCCAAGGCTCCAGCTACACTGCGCCGTTTTGAGCCACTCTCCCCGCTGTCAGACAGTGACGCCAGAAGGGATGTCCGTTCGACACGGCTCCAAGTGGAGGCGGAAGAGAGAGCACAGATCAGGCGAGAGACTCTTCAGTTGGACATGCGTAAACTAGAACTTGAGGCAGAACGGGAGTCGCGCAAACTCGAGGCAGAACAGGAGTCACGTAAACTCGAACTTGAGGCTGAACAGGAAACGCGCAAACTTCAGGCAGAACAGGAGTCGCGCAGACTCGAGGCAGAACAGGAGTCGCGCAGACTCGAGGCAGAACAGGAGTCGCGCAGACTTGAGGCCGAGCAGGAGACACGTAGACTTGATCAAGAACTGGAGATGCGTAAGCTTGATCAAGAAATGCGTAAGATGGAACTGGAGGCAGAGACAGCGAGGTTAGCCTCTGCTTGTGCTGTGCCTGCTAGTGAGCCATCCTCACCCGCGGGGTCTTCTACTACTTTTGATATCAGCAGACAGATCGCCTTGGTACCAGTGTTCAGAGAGTCAGAGGTTGACTCTTATTTTAGTGTGTTTGAGCGTATAGCGGTGGCATTGAAATGGCCTGAAGAGGTATGGTGCTTACTGCTTCAGTGTAAATTGACAGGAAAAGCCCAAGAGGTTTTGTCAGCACTACCTCTTCAAGACAGTTTGAATTATGACGTGGTCAAAGCAACTGTTCTTCGAGCCTACGAGCTTGTTCCTGAGGCATATCGACAGAAATTTAGGTCCCATAAAAAGTCATCTACCCAGACTTACGTGGAGTTTGCTAGAGACAAGGGAAATCTGTTTGACAAATGGCTTACTGCTTGTAAGGTGACTGATTTTAATTCTCTTCGGGAGGAGTTTAAAAATTGCTTACCTGAACGCATTGTTGTTTACCTAAACCAACAGAAAGTGCACTCACTGTCGGAAGCTTCTGTATTGGCAGATGAATTTGTGTTGACGCACAAGAGCGTATTCTCGGCTCTTTCGGAGAGTAGGGCCGCGGAGCCACCGGCTCCTAGCCCTAATCGACCAACAGTACATCAAACTCGACCGAAAGACGTACGTCAATGCTTTTATTGTCATCAGCCAGGACATATGGTTAATGAGTGCTTCCTGCTGAAATACAAACAAGGGACACCTCTGCGCGCCAAGCCGCCAACAGGTGTTGGGCTAATTCGTACTGTTGTTAGGTCAGAGAAACGACAGGTGCCTCATGGCAAATGTGGCTTGAAGGTCCCAGTCTCAGATCGCAGTTATGAACCTTTCATATTTGAGGGATTTGTTTCCCTATCAGGTAATGATGCATCTCAGCGTCCGGTTAGGATCCTTAGAGATACTGGTGCGGCGCAGTCATTCATCCTATCTGACGTGTTGCCCTTCTCCGAAAATACATACTGTGGATCCAGTGTGTTAGTCCAGGGAATTGAAATAGGAATTGTCCCAGTGCCATTGCACTTTGGGAACGTACACTCTGAGCTAGTCAGTGGATTGTTCAGAGTTGGAGTACGTCCTATGTTGCCCGTAAAAGGGGTGACATTTGTAATGGGCAACGATATTGCCGGTGGAAAGGTAATACCCATATTAGAGATGTTGGATAAAAGTGACCATTCTCTTTCGGAGGAGCTGGCAGAGAGTTATCCACGTGTTCCCCGCTTGTGCCGTCACACGTGCTCAGGCACGACGAATGGGTGATGTGATAGAATTGTCAAACACTGTTCTATCTAGAGAGTTTGACCAAGAGGATAGCTTGTGTGCTACCTCTGGTTAACTTGTGGGGTCTGAAAAACAGCCCAGGATCGGGAAGAAGAATGTGGACAGTGTTGCTGATGCAATACAGTTACCAGTAACTTGTGAGCAGCTGGTTGCTAACCAAAAGGGTGACAAAAGCCTTGCTAAATGTTTTTCTAGCGTTGTCTCAGTGGAGGAGCTTAAGAAAAACATGGCATACTTCATTGATGGTAATCCCCTCATGCGCAAATGGACATCCCATTGTGACGCCGGTGGAGATTGGAATGCTATTTACCAGATATTGGTTCCTACAGCCTTTCGACAAACTGTTTTATCCCTTGCTCATGATCACCAGTGGTCCGGTCATTTGGGAGTCACCAAGACTTATGATCGGGTGCTGTGACATTTCTTTTGGCCTGGTTTAAAACAGGATGTGGCTCAGTACTGTCGGACATGCCACACCTGTCAGGTAACTGGAAAGCCAAACCAGGTTATTCCTCCCGCTCCTCTTTGTCCCATACCCGCCATAGGCGAACCCTTCAAACATGTGGTTGTTGATTGTGTTGGACCATTACCGAAAACAAAAGCTGGTAACCAGTTTCTGTTGACGATTGTGTGTGGCCACACGATACCCAGAGGCCATTCCTCTGCGAAGGATTACTGCTCCGGTGGTGAGCAAAGCATTGATTAAATTCTTTTCAACGTTTGGGTTACCTAAGGTGGTACAAACTGATCAAGGTTCAAATTTCCTTTCTAAGCTTTTCAAACAGGTGTTAAAGACCTTGTCAATAATGCATCGTGTGTCAAGCGCATATCACCCAGAGTCTCAGGGTGCGCTTGAACTGTGGCATCAGACCCTGAAGTCTATGCTCCGTAAATATTGTTTGGAATCCGAGAAGGGTTGGGATGAGGGAGTTCGTCTAGTTTTGTTTGCTGTCCGTGAGACAGTACAGGAATCCCTTGGGTTCAGCCCGGCTGAACTAGTGTTTGGACACACAGTCAGAGGACCTATGAAAGTCCTTAAGGATCAGTTTTTATCAGAAGAATTGTATACAAAGGACAATGTATTAGACTACGTGAGTCGCTTTTGTGAGCACCTACATGGCGCCTGTGTGCTGGCAAAGGAAGCCCTGTCTTCCTCGCAGAGACGTATGAAACGTCATTATGACAAACATGCTGTTTCTCGTCCTCTGCAGCCGGGTGACCAAGTTCTTGTGTTGTTGCCTGTACCAGGAGCATCATTGTCAGCACGTTTCTCAGGTCCTTATGTGATTGAAAGTAAACTAAGTGAAACTGATTACGTGATACAAACCCCTGAAAGAAAACGCCAGTCCCGTGTGTGCCACATTAACATGCTAAAGACATACCAGACCAGACCCATCACCCAGATAGACAGTCCAGAGACACTGCCGTCTCCTCTTTTGCTACAGCTGGTATAGTGAGCGCGCATGTTATTGGTGCTGCTGAAGATGGTTTGGAGTTGCGCAATACTCAGCAGCATTGCCCAACTCAGAAACGCTGCTGTCTCTTCGGTCTAGTCTGGGTCATTAACCGACGGACAGGCAGATGACATTGTGAGGCTGTTACACAGCTTTCCTTGTCTGTTTAGTGATGTTCCTACATGCCCAAAAGTGTTAGAGTATGACATTAATGTTGAAAACGCTGCCCCTATCAAGCAACATGCATATCGGGTCAATGCTTCCAAATGGAAGATAATGAGGGACGAAGTAAATTACTTGCTGGAGAATGACCTGGCAAAGCCAACTTCAAGTCCATGGAGTTCTCCATGCATTCTGGTTCCCAAACCTGATGGCACATCCAGGTTATGTATGGATTATCGTAAGGTCAATGCTGTCAGAGTGCCTGACTTGTACCCGTTGCCCAGACTGGTTGACTGTATAGACTTATTGGTGCTGCTACTCATGTAACCATGCTAGATCTCCTAAAAGGTTACTGGCAGCTGCCGTTAACCCCACGGGCCTCTAACATCTCAGCCTTTGTGACCCCAGACAACTTCCTGCAATACTCTGTCATGGCTTTTGGGATGCGAAATGCACCAGCCACCTTCCAACGGCTGGTTAACACAGTGTTAGCGGGAGTTCCCAACTGTAGTGCCTACATTGATGACCTGATGGTCTGTTCAACAGAGTGGACAGATCATGTCCATACACTAGGGATAGTGTGTGAACGTCTAGCAGCCACTTCTCTTACCCTGAACTTGGTGTGAGTTTGGGAAAGCCACGGTTACTTATATTGGCAAACCGATTGGCCAGGGTCAGGTGCGCCCTGTTGATGCCAAGGTCTCTGCTATTGCTACCTTCCCTGCACCTACTACCAGACGAGAGCTACGCCGTTTTTTAGGAATGGTTGTCTACAATTGTAGTTTCTGTAAGAACTTCTCTGCGGTAGTCGCTCCGCTCACGGATTTGCTCAGTCCGGCAAGAACATTTGTATGGTCTACAGATTGTGAAGCAGCTTTCAACACTGCCAAAGCACTCCTGTGTAGTACCCCTGTTCTTGCTGCTCCGGATTTCGAGCAACCCTTTAAACTAGAGGTAGATGCCAGTGCCAGAGGTGCTGGTGCTGTTCTACTGCAGGCAGACCAAAGTGGAGTAGACCATCCTGTCTGTTATTTTTCTCGAATTTAACAAGTGTCAGACTAACTATTCAACCATTGAACAAGAAGCTCTTGCTTTGTTGTTAGCTCTGCAGTACTTCGAAGTCTATGTTGGTTCCAGTGCACTGCCAGTGATAGTGTACACGGACCATAACCCCTTAGTTTTTCTCCACCGTATGTACAACAAGAACCAATGCCTTATGCGTTGGGCACTTGTTGTGCAAAACTATAATTTGGAGATCCGTCAAAAAAAGGGTTCTGATAATGTACTGGCAGATGCTTTGTCTCATGTTTAGAGATATATGATTTCTTTTCTATCCTGTGTGGATGCCTATGCACGTTGAATGTTGTTCGGTATACTTTTTATGTCTTGTGTCGCAAACCATAGTGGGTTTGCTCTTTTAAGGGTGGGATTGTTACGCATGCAGGTACCCTGTATGTGCGTTTGTGTTTTTCCCCTCCTGCCGTTTCCTCAGGTGTCCCTTATGTTTCTGATTATGCTTGTTGGTGTTTCCCACCTGGCAGACATGAGTGCAGAGCCTGACTGCTGAGGTGGACCAATCAGTGGACAACTCTCCTAATTGTACAACCTGTTCCTTTTTCCATTACCCAATCACATCACACATCCCCTGATTTAAAAACCCAGTCAGTTGGGTCTCCCAGAGAGACCTCTTTTGATTTACCCCACATGGACATAGACACTCTTGAGATACATACCTTTTTTGATAGACAGACACTTTGTTCATACATACATCACTTAGTTTAGCACATACATCTCACTTTGTCCTGTTTCATGTGAGTATGTATTGCTGTGGTTTTTGTTTGGTGTTGTCTAGTCAATTGTTTGCTGTGTGCTGTTTAGTCCTTGTTCGACCTGTGTGTTTTTGTTTATCCCTGTGTCCCTGGGAAAAGGTTTTTTTAGCAAGTCGCCCTTGGGCATACACAACCCGTAGGAAACTTTGTCTAAAAACACTAGTTAGAACTGAGCGGAACACCCACTGTACTTTTGTATTGGTTAGTAGTCAGCTAAGCGGTTCTTGAGGCAGGTTCAGTTTAGGGGTGTTTTGACTATATTATTTCATTCCTTGGGTTCAGCTCAGCCCCTTTTCCCTTCCCCCACTGCCATGTGTTTATAATAAATGTTTTATGTTTGACGGTAGTGTTGGTTGTCTGTGTCGTTTGTTCTCACTGTTCATTTACACTACACTGATTTGCATGAGTTTTATGTTACAGGTCTCTGTACCAACCACCCCAGACTGCTAGAGCCACAGGGTTTGTAACAACAGTGGTTAACATGCCCCTGTCCCAAAATTCTTTGAGTTGTGTTGCTGGCATCAAATTCAGCATGTATTTTTCCAAAAAAAATACAATTTCTTAGTTTCAACATTTGATATGTTGTCTTTGTACTGTTTTCAATAAAATATAGGGATAAATGATTTGCACATCATGGCATTCTGTTTTTATTTGCATTTTACACAGCGTCCTAACTTCTTTGGAAACGGGGTTGTACAAGAAAAGGGGGAAATTGTTAAACTGTTTCAAAACTTTAACCTTTAACCTTTGACTTTCTTTTGAAGTGAACCCGAAGAGAAAGGACAGACCTAAAACCTCTCTAATACCGTTGAATCTATCCTACTGACTTATTTATCAGGGATGCTTTAAATGTATATTTTCCTAAGCAAAATCTGCAGACTGTGGGTCTTCAATCACAGACACGTCATGTTTTTCTTTTTCCTCTCTCCGTCTTTGTGCTTTTGCAGTGCTCAGCTGCACTGGAGACATATACCCTATTGTCATTGGCTCGGCTTGTTCTGTTTACTCCGTGTAGAACGAGGATGTCTGAAGTGATATTTTGTGATTTTCACTGGCTAGTGTTTTCCCAGCTGTATTAAGCACAGACAGTGGTCTGTAAGGTTGCAGTCAAAATATCAGGATAGAAAAGTTAATGGTGTATTTGTCTAATGAGCTAGGTTGTGTGAGGATATCATAACTGTAGGTGAAATGTCAATGGAGAGGACTGTCCATATAAATGTAAGGAAAAGACACCGGTCATACCAGGCCAATAGGCTTTTCTGTCAAACGGCTGCAAAAATGAAAATGAAATATATATATATATACAGTATATACACTACCATTCAAAAGTTTGGGGTCACTTAGAAATGTTCTTGTTTTCCATGAAAACATACATGAAATGAGTTTGAATAGGAAATATAGTCATTGACAAGGTTTGAAATAATGATTTTTAATTGAATTAATAATTGTTACCCAAAGCACAGCTCCAAACTATGCAAGAACTATTTAGGGAAGAAGCAGTTAGCTGGTATTCTGTCTATAATAGAGTGGTCAGCACAGTCACCGGATCTCAACCCTAATGAGCTGTTGTGGGACCAGCTTGACCGTATGGCATGTAAGAAGTGCCCATCAAGCCAATCCAACTTGTGGGAGGTGCTTCAGGAAGCATGGGGTGAAATCACTTCAGATTACCTCAACGAATTGACAACTAGAATGCCAAAAGTCTACTAGGCAATAATTGTTGCAAATAGAGGATTCTTTGACAAAAGAAAAGTTTAAAGACAATTATTTCAAATAAAAATCATTATTGACTATATTTCTTATTCAAACTAATTTCATGTTTGTTGTCATGGAAAATAAGGACATTTCTAAGTGACCCCAAACTTTTGAACGGTAGTGTATATACATTACATACACACATACAGTACATGTATGGGTGTGTATGTGCATGTGAAGGTACATAGATATTGGACACATGCCTGGGTCATGGTTAGAAGTATGGTGAAAGTCAGTTTTAGTGTAATTTTGATTTGCAAATCAAATGCAATAGTGAAAGTTCAGTGCAGTTGACTTCAGTAAGACAAGAGTCAACACTGTCCATATGTTGCTGCTGGAGAACCCTCCCTCTACTGTCATTTAGTAAACCATAGCCAGAGGAATCAATAGGTTCCACCACAGGAATCATCAGTCCAAACTTTGGATTCACTTTGCCCACTTTAAATCAAGTATCCCAGTATTGCATAAGAACCACTACTTGTTGATGTAAAGTGGAAGGGTTGTAAGTCTTTTCAGCTTTCAAAGGTTTATTCATGTAGATTAATGTTCTATTTTGTTGTACTGGAGTGAAATCTGAAAGAATGTGGACACAAAGTTTATGCACACAAACACATGAAATAATTTACGTGGTTTATTACAATAATATTTGAAAATAACACCATGAATTATTTATGCACCTTTTATGTTTGAACTGGGACCATAATTGTTTTATGATCAAAAATGTCAATCATGCTCAGGGGGAACATTTGAAAGTATAATATTTCACGCATGGAAATATTTGAGACCTTTTTCTTTTTTATTCATAAGATTTTCCAGAAGTGTAGTTTTAATTCTCCATAGAAATAATAAAATGTGTTTGGGCACTACTTTGGCCTGGTTTAGTCATGTGGGATGGAATCACAACACAGAAGCCAGCCAGTGTCTATCAGATAAAGGGTTCCGGGCCAGCCCAAGAAACTTCCAGAGGTGCTGCTCCCTTTCAGATGAACAAGTGGGTTCTTTAGAGCTGCATGGAAAACCCCTTAATGGGGAAAAACACCTTGGATTAATGAGAAGATGTACACAGAAGAGCACAGGCCCCACCTGGCCAAGTCAGCAATACCACTTTAGTATCCACATCAATA
>JACXGI010001051.1:13299-74662 GCA_016801175.1 Esox masquinongy | reverse complement strand
GCCAAACAATGACGACAAACATACTACCTGGGAGTTTTTCTGATTTGGGGAGAAAGTTGAATGGCCAAATCAATTTGCAGATTTGAACCCATTCACCATGCCTTTCATTTGCTAAAGATGGCGTTGCATAATCCTGGCAGTGCATAAACAGAGATAATATACTGTATCCGGCCCCATTTGGTGTCAGTGGGTTGCAGACTTCAGGTGGTTTTTGCACACAAAAGATATGCAATTAAATGCTAAACATAAGTGCTTAATTAGGGGATTATTTTAATCTGTCCCAATCATTTTAATGCCTTGAAACAAAGGAACTGTGTATAAAAACTTGTCATGTACAAAAAAAACTGACAATCAATACATTCACCTCATAGTAAGTATTTGATTTTAAATCTAAACTTTGGAGTTTAGAGCCATAAGAAGAAAAGAGTGCTTACTGTCCCAATAATTACGGAGGGCTCTGTAGTGTTCCAGCTCAGATGGTCAGCACGTGGACAGTAATGCCTGTTAGTCTTGGAAGGGAAAATCCTCTCCCAAACATAATTATAGTAATTTTTTAACGCCCAAATCCAAATTTCCCACTACACCAATACATGGTCTCCCTTGCACCTCTCGACTGTACCATATCTGCTCTACCACAAAGAATTGACATGACATGAGAGAAGAAAAACAGGTTCAAATTAAAGGAAAAAATCCTTCAATGTGTCTTGTGTATGGCCTGTTGGTTTCGGTTTACTGGTAGAACATATAGTGCCATTTGGCTGTAACCAGGAGAGCCATCTTTCACACCCCACCAGAGGACAGACACAACATTCCCCCTCCACTCTTCCCAAGGCTCTGGCTCTCAACCACATCACAGTACATCATGGTACTGTCCAGTGCATCAGCCTAAGCAGACAACTCATCTCGTATGTCAGCATGGCCATTAAGTCTTCTAGGCTGGGGCTGGTTAAACAAGTAGCTGAGACGGCAGTGGCCGCATACAGTAGAGCAA
Source organism: Esox masquinongy (assembly GCA_016801175.1). NCBI lineage: Eukaryota > Metazoa > Chordata > Actinopteri > Esociformes > Esocidae > Esox > Esox masquinongy. The sequence goes on along the minus strand of JACXGI010001051.1, from coordinate 73,671 downwards.
TTGAATCTTCCTTGGACCCTTTTAATTATTAAACAAATGTGGCTTTTGTGAAGTGTAAAAAATCAAGTTATGTTTATGTCAAGTTCTCTCCCTCTTATGGGGAAACGGGCCAGAAACTGCTAAAATCTATTTTTCCTCAAGAGAAAGGCTTAACAATTGTACCATTGTTTTGTGGTTTCACATGACTAGCATATGACTAAATAATGAATGTTTATTATATTAAATATATTTGAACATACATTGTTAAGAACAGGTGTAGACTAAGAGTGAATTGTTTACTTAAAATTAAGGTAGAAGTAAATATAGACACAGTGATACAAATAACTAAATAAATACAATATATGAAAAACATGAACTTGGCAACTACAGAAATGACAAGTTCAGAGTCAATGCTCAGAGTTAATTTAGGTTTATGTCCTTATAAGTGCTGGCAGTGGGTGGGTAAAAAACAGAAGCAACGCATGTGAGAGGGTGTGGTGTCAGTATACAGGTATACGTCATGTATAATGTGTGTTTTGGTGGAAATATTGCAGCACAACTACTAGATCAGACATCTTGGGGCAAACCTTGCTTGTGAAATGGAAACATTAAGAAGATTCTGCTAGTGATTATTTCTACGCTATAACACAAATAGTTTCCAATAAGGCACACCCTTTACGGGCTGCTATCTTCCTTTTGCTACCCTCACTACACCGGAACTGAAAGTTAACCGGTTGGAAGGAATCCAGGGTGGAGGCTCCCTCTCTTGAGACCAAGGGTAAATGTTTGTAGTATGTGTTATAGCCAGCTTGACTTCCAGTGCCAGCTGTAGGGGGAGGTTGGTGAGGGCGGAAGTCATTACAGACCAAGTTGAGGGATAATGCAGAATTTCTCAGTCACTGGTTCTGGGCTGTAAGATTCAACTCAGTTCCTGAATGAATAATTGTTGTGTCCAGTTCTTGTACAGGACCCTTTGTCAAACAGGAGAAATGACACTTGTATGACACCAACGCATCCACATATAAACACAATGGAATAAAGTAGGTGTGTGCCAAGTACTCGGACAAAACGTGTATCTTTACAGATATGAGCAATTTGCAGGATACAAATATGATCTGATTATTTAAAGTCATTATCCTAGATCGGATATTTACTGAAAAGCAGACTTTCTCATGTCACTCACACAGCGTGGCTTGCTAAGAGCTAACTGGAACGGGTTTGCTGTCAGTATAGATGGGGTGAGAGTGTTTGTTGACCCTGCTGCTATGATTGGATTGTCAGAGAAGCTCTCCCACACACATCACACATATGTGACGGCACCTACTTTCACCCATTCATCTGTCAGTACCAAACTCTGTCCATTTTCTCAGTTGCTTTGTACCTCTAAATTATTTTCAGGTAATAATTGTAACAATAAAAAGAATGTGTCCCTCTCAGAGGTAGATATGATCATGCGACTGGTCCAATATGGCTCCATGAAGATGGTTTGCGGGTAATATAAAACAAAAATCTGTGAAGGCAGTATGCTTAAAAATACTTTTAAGAACTTCTAGCTGCATGTAAAATGTAATGCCTTCAACACGAAGGCCATAATTCTCCTCAAATGTATTCATAGTCCCTGGACTATCAGCTGTCATTAATACGTTCACATTTTTTAAGGTTTTCAGAAGTCTCTGTCTGCTTAGCAAAACAAAAATACTTTAAAGGTAGACAGATCTAATGTCAGCACAAGTGGTTTTGACAGACAGAGAGCGGACAGCAGCAGCATACCATCAAACCTGCCTGTGTCTGGTCCTCGCTGTGTCACATGGCCAAGGACATCAGGTACTGTAATAAACTAAGACCTTCTGCTGTTGCTCAACATATTTTTCTAATTTAGTCGTGGCACATCTGTGTTTTTGCAATCACAGCAGGCTGGTAAAGACTGTTTGAGTTCCATCAGAGGAAGACAGTGGGAAACATAAAACCACAACTAAATACCCTCTCCAGTAGAATATTACCTTAGAAGCCCCTGCTATGACATGAAAGCTAAGAAGACAACATTCAATCCAGCCTCTAGGCCTCGCCTCCAACTAGTGTGAGGGGTCTACAGAGCACTCCTTTGTGTACGTGTCAGTCTGAGTGCTCATTACTGTCATCCAGATCCACCAGAGAGTAGCCCTGTAGACACATTCTGTTGTCAATGGGTTCAGAAGGACAGACAGTGTCATTTGCTGGATTGACCTCAGGGGGAATGGTGGGGGCTAAGTGCAGCTAATTGCTCTCCTGCTTGACATGGTAGCAGTGTTAGGGAACTTCTTGAAAATATAAACTATATTTTTTAATTACTCAACACTAAAAGAAGTGACATTAAAGTAAACCCTTAGGGAAAGTATTTCACTCCATCGAAACCAATTAATTAAAAAATATCACATTTTAAATAAAATAAAATGTTTGACCACAAATTGCAAAACCAGATCACTTTTGGGTCATATGTCAACAGAATGTGTAACACAGACTAAAGCATTCCTAGTCCATTGTTTCGACACGCGAGACAGTGTGATGTCATCACATTCTGTTATAAATAGCTCTGTCTGTTTGCGGTAGAGACTTCCTGTCCCTACCGAATCTACCAGTATAAGGCATACATGTATTGCATCGCATAAGGGTTTTGGAATTCTTTGTTTGATGAGAGTAAAATGTTCTGAAAAACAAAAAAATACAAAAAGATAATACAGAAATTGTTTTTTGTTACAAATTAGACAGTTACAATGTTCCAAAATGACAGAGTCTAGGGACCACAAGCATCTTTGTAGGCAGCCAGCAGTATGTATGAATTTGCCAGCTATGGAGTACTTCACCCAAAATGTATATTCTATACATTGTCCTGTTAAATCAGCACCTTTTTGGTCTTGGAAAAATAAAGGAAATATAAATAAATACATCTTTATATATCTAAGCTTGGCACTTTAATTCAAGTTCCAAAAATCTAGCATGGTTGAAGTGTTATATAAACACACAAGATGAGGTTTGCAAAACAAATGGCCACATTTTACTGGTTGACGAAGTTCAGGAGGTTTTGCAGGCTGTATATCAGATGTGCATGATTTAAAACCTTCCCATCATAAAATCTTTCCTGTTCCATAGCTTCAAACATGTTCCATAGCTTCAAACATTTAACTACATATTATGAGCCATAATTACTGGTTTCAAAGTATCCATGCCAGAAATATGACCACAGGTATGCCATCCTTTTTATGCAAGTTTTCTTAAATAAAGGGTATGTCATACCTTCACATACATCTTCAATTAGAGGCCTGGTTTTAACCAAAGTCTTTGCTGACACAAAGATAAGTAGGCCTTACCTATTTCTTACATAAACAGAACTATGTTCCAGCAAAGCCCTCTCATTGTTAGTGGAGTTAATTGTTGATAATTAATTACCTACCCAAATTACTGCTGGTGGGACAGTTTTGCCAGGTAGGCCATCTATGGTATTGCCAACCAATGCTATACAGATGTCCTGACATTGGATAATTGTTTTCAATTCTTGTGTTTTGCACTTAATTTTCTGCAATTTTACAAAATCCACATCTAACATGAAATTCATCTTAAATTAGCAAAAGCATCGCACAAACACTTTAAAACAGAGACAGTTTTCTGACAGAGTTATCTTTCCAAGGCCTAATACTTTACAGTAAGAAAGATGTACCTGCCACTTGCTTGGATATGAGCTCTGATCAGAAGTTAGCTGATTATAAGTGTTACTGTCAGCAGTTGTATTGGCATTTTAACGGCTTTGCCAATTCGAAACAGAAAATCACATTTGCAGTTTATACTAGAAAACCAGCTTTATATCAAAGATGTTTTGGTCTTGGCATACTCCCCAAAACATCTTTTCATCATGTATATTTAGAGTAACAATGGGTGTAATATCTATCAAAATAAAGTTATTTTTGGTCAAGGGTGGCTAAAAGTATACCTGTCTCATAGTTTGTGTTAGACACTGATCTAATATGACTTAAATTCTATCTAAATAAAGAAATTAAAGTCCACTGTCTTCATCCAACCAACACCAACAAAAGTCACAAAAAAGGCTGTACCCAGCTAACACGTTAAGTAACCACGACCAACCGTGACGTTATGGATTGGAAATGGGTTGGTAATGTCATGACATTACCTTCTCAAAACGTTGTGGCAACGTTATCTGAAGGTAATTGCATAACCACATAATTGGTAATCTTCCTTACCTCCTCAGCACGTCGCAGGAGCGTCATTACACGACGTACTGACAAGGTAAATATTTACGTACCGGTTTAGTAACGATCCTACGTAACTCCAGCGCTATCTGAAGGAAATTAATTACCACGTAACTGGTAATCTTTCTTACCTGCTCAGGATGTAGCAGAGACGTAATTACAGGACGTACTGACAACGTAGCAACTTTCGTACCAGTTTGGTAACGATCCTACGTAACTACAACCGGGAAATATTAACTCCTATTTTCGTTGCTACAACGTACGTTGCTTACAATGTCATTACTGCCACCACATCGGAAACCACGTATTCCAAATATTTCAAAGTTCACCTGAAGATCTTTAGAGTCACAAGAATTCCCCAATCACCGCAATTCAAATAGTTCTATATAATCTCCCACAACACAGACGAAATGCGTACACAAATTGTAAACTGCACGCGCTGATGTGCCACAGCTCGAGCGTCCCGCCATTTCTTGTTTGTTATAGTTTGTACTCCTAAATAGTCGTCAGAAGTTTACAGTATCTCAGCAGACATAACCGATGGCTATAGCACATTAATTTTACTCCAATTTAAGATAATTTTGATTTATGTTCTGATTTAGTCATATCTGCGAGTTTTCACCAGTACTTGTCAGCTACTGTGGTTAGCCTACATTAGTAGTTATTGCTATTTAGAAATGTTATAATCATTGATGTTAATCATACTTTCGTTTTCTAATCTAGCAATTTTCCAATTTAGTTATTTTCTAATTTAGTCGTCTAATTTAGTACTGTAATATACCTAGCTAACTACTGCAGGTAGCGCAAGTTTTCTTTTAAGGTATACCTGGCTAACTAGCTACTGCAGCTAGCAAACGGTACTGTAGGACTACGTTAAACAAACATCAGTTTAGTTAATTAAACCGACATCATTTCTGGAGAAGGAATCTCAGGTAAGCGCATTTAACTACTTTACAAAGTAGATAGATAACTATCTGTCATATAGCTAAAATCACTTTGGTAGTTCCCATTGAATTACAGTACTGTCTAGCAAGCCAACTAACGTTAGCTCAAACGTTAGCAAGCTACAGTACAGTACAGTAAGTCAACTACTAACTAGCTTGGTTGGTAACTTTTTTCAAACATAGATGAACATTGAGTCACCTCACAAGTACTCAAATGTAGAGATTTTTACTATGAGTTCCACAAGTAATGATTCAACAAGATTTTTGACAAAATTGTAAAAGTGATATAAATAAATTATGAACGAATTGAATCAAATGGTTGACACTGTTTTATACTGTTTTTTAACTGGTTTTCATTGTCCATGTCCAGGTGCAGCAACGGGTCCAACGGCAGAGGAAGGTGAAGTTAGAATTGAAGACCCCTCAGACTCATTTCTGACAACAAGGAAGAGTAAAGTGTCCGTCTTTGCATGTGTGATTGTGTTTTGTCAGTTGGATAATATTAATTGTTTGTTTCAATTTATCGTTATTTTTTTTCTTATCTTCATGATTTCACAATTCTTCACCATTTGAAAAGAAAAGAACCCAATGAAGAGTAAAGCATTCAGATTGGCTTGTGTTCTTATATTTTAATTATTTGTAAAATGGCCAGTTTGATAATATTTCTAAATTTGATCAGTTGATTACATAAATGTTCTGGTTTGTTTGTAAATGTATACAGTGGATATAAAAAGTCTACACACCCCTGTTAAAATGCCAGGTTCTTGTGATGTAAAAGAATGAGACAAAGATAAATCATGTCAGAACTTTTTCCACCTTTAATGTGACCTATAACGTGAACAATTCAACTGAAAAACAAACTGAAATCTTTGAGGGGGAAAAATAAATAAAAAACTCACAATAACCTGGTTTACTTTTTTGCTACATATGGGGCTCTTGTATATTACAGGATATGTCTTGTAATTTGCAGGAGAAAATGTCTGGACTGATGATCTAACAGCATATATATATATATTATATCTGGGAAGAGGTTGATAAAATAAATGTATAATATTTATACATAATACCTCACTGTAAAACTAAACGTCAGTGTAGAACCCTGCTGAAATGTGTTGTGCACATTTAAGATTTCAGTTGGAGCAGGTAAAGTTGGAGCAGGTAAACACAAGGTTGGAGAAAACTGTCAAGATGTTGACTGGACAGAAATGAACTTAGTTGTACATATTCTAGCTGTACGTATGAATAAAAAAAAACGTAAGAGGAAAAGGGCAATGAATGGTCAACTAGATAGGATGCCTGTGATTCGCGATTACCAACCGACAACCTTAGAAATACCACGTTGCTACAACATGCTAGCGACCAATTGACAACGTCAATTAGTTGTAGCGACAACAAGAAAACTTTCACTTTTCCGGTTGTGACACCGTAGCTGACAACGTTGCTGCTACCTAATTTCGGTCGCCAGATAACGTCGTAACAACATTGTGACAACGGAAATTTGTTAGCTGGGTACTAGCTAAAATACTTTTGTCAACTATGGTTTATAGTAAATGAACATCTACATACAGTATATTCTGTTTCTAAGTGAGATTTATCTGAGTCATTCTGAATCATTTAAAAAACAGATTTTGTCATTAACCCATTCATCTCGGAATAAAGTCATTAAGAAATTGATCATAATTAAAAAAAGAAACATTTAACAACCGGATCTCCCTTCCTCTGAACAGAATACGTTGCAATATGTTAACTTAAAACCCAAACAATCATGAATCTGTGAAACAGGTTTGCAACTGTGTTCCTGATGATTATTAGTGACATACAAATGTTAGCCAGCATGTCATTAATGGGAAATTAATCTTTCAGTAGTTGGTTAGTGTTGTCGCTAAAAATACGATACCCTATTATCGGCCACCGTCCCCAATTATTGGCCACCTTACTATTTTGTTTAATTACATTATAATCTCTTTTTATTTGTATTACAAATTACATATCTTAGTCTTCTCTGAAGTGTCTACTAGAAAGTTGTAGCTAGCTTTCTTGTCTTCCAATATTGATTAGCAAAACGTACCGTTGCTTTCTAGTGCATTTACATTTTGAACTTGAGACGATTTACTTCTCCGAGCACTAGAAACGTTAGCTACTATTTACAGAATACAGCTCGCTTCAGGCGAGCGAGTTACGTTCAAAGCATCAAACTCAACCTAACATGCTGCCGAACGAAACACGATGCTGTACAATTTCTATACAATTTGTAAGAAGTTTAGATGTGATGGAAATTTTGGCGAAAAAAAGAAATTATATATTGATTTATTGGGGGCGGGGGGGGGGTAATTCATATTTTAGGCCTAGCGAAGTCCCTGTTTTTATGTCCTGCATGCTTTTTTGGCCGGACCGAGGAAGCGGAGCCGGCCTAGAAGAGCGAATGTCTCTTACTGAGTGAGTGAGTGCCTGGCTGACTAACTGCCCCTTGTTAAATAGCGTAGTATAGAGACGCGGACTACGGAACAAGTCCCGTTACAGTCAAAACACATTATGCCCAGGATTTGTTCAGGACAGACAAAAACTTCGCTGGCTATAATCTTCCGTGGCTACGTTATAGGAAGCCTAAAATAAAACAGTTCTGGTGAAAGTTAGGAGTTCTTCAGGATAGACAATCACTTCGCTGGCTACACGATTCTCTCTTCACTTGACGATAAAGTAAGTTATCGTCACCTATAGGCAAATGTATAGCATGGTGGTGTAATGGTTAAAGATGCAGCCTCTCGTGCTAAACCTGGGTTTGAATCCAGTGAGGGCAACAACATTTATCACTTTCAATTGCGGGCCGGCTGAACTAGGCTTGCCTGGTTTCTTGTTCCTATCAGCAATTCAAGTTGTTTATTTGTAAGCTCCAAATCCTCCTAGCTATTTCACTCAATGGCCTTTGTGCCCTGGTATTGTGGCCTTTGTGCCCTAAACATTTTTGTGACACTGAAGGCCAAATGGCCTTGCCCCTAAAATGACGAAATTCCAAGCCTGGTCCAATCCCTTACCGAAATGAACAGTCATTGGTCTAATCACATCTATTTGGGATGTCATGATCAGGGACAAAATTTCCATTGCACTTGGACAGGCTGAAGTCCCAGGATTACGTCTGACACAAAAAGTGCATTAACCACACATTGCCCAGAAATACACATTGGGGAATACTCAGATCTCAAATCTAAAAATTTCCCCATGCTCCATTGAAGTAATGCACTGATTGTCATATTTCTAAGGGTTTTTCCCATCAAAAATGATCTCTTCAGTATTTAGCCTGATGAAGGTTTACCTAGGACAATGGTACAAGAGACAGAGAGACAGCTTGGCATGGAAGACAGGCATTAAAAGCTGGGCTTTGTTCTTGGTTGAAGCATCCTGCATTCTGCATTCTTGGGGCACAACGGTCAGCAGTGTTCCTGCCAACTTTACAAAGATGCCAGCCATGCTGATCATCAGAATGTTTGTTGAACTGAAGTCCATATAATAGTGAATCTGACAGCCTTGATAGAGCAGCAGCAGAATTAATGGGCATGTTGTTGTGACCCAGTCTGGGGCGGATCCAGGGATGAAGCAGCAGGTGTGTTGTAAATTCACCTCTTTGATGACTTGCCTGAATCTTTCTGCGTGATTCGAAGGAATGAACATCTTTATTACTGTACTTTGACACTCTGTTGATGGTAGTTTCTGTCTCCAATATCAATTGTACATTTAGCTGCTTTGTAGGACATCAGACAGACTACTCTGCTTGAAAATGAACTGGCCGTTATATAATATTTTTGATGCTTTAATGGACCCAACAGCCAATTTGCTACCGTACCCTGTTGCCACACAGCCCTTTATATTCCTTTGTGTTAAGGCTCAGTGTTAATGAGTTGAATCCATGCTCCATGGCATACGCACTTTCTTCTTGCTAGTACTTGGACCCTTACCTGGGAATGGGTGGTTGTAAAACTCTGTAACAGTATGACGTGCTGCCCATGTGCTCAATATTGGGCCATTTGCCGTCTGTTTCAGAAGAGAACAAGGAAAATATGAGTCAGAGACCCAGAAGGGTCCAATACCCTCGGTGACCATTAAATGCCTCTATCAAATCATGACTTATCTGTACTAATGGTACTTGTTGCATGGGCTGAATCTGATTAGCCAACAACTAATGTCACAAACTCATTTGTTCTGAATAAGAGCGTCTGCTAAATGATAAAAAACGTAGTGTAAATGTCTCTGATCCATTGCTAAACAGGGGGAATCTTTATGGATACACCGCACATGGATATTATAAGTACATAGTTGTTGTCATTTGTGGCCAACAAAGGTATTTGTCTCTTGTTATATACCTCCGTTCCAAAGTTTGGGGTCACTTAGAAATGTCCATTTTTTGTCCATTAAAATAACATCAAATTGATCAGAAATAGTGTAGATATTGTTAATGTTGGAAATGACTGTTGTAGTTGGAAAAAGCTGATTTTCAATGGAATCTCTACATAGGTGTACAAAGGCCCACTATCAGCAACCATCACTCCTGTGTTCCGATGGCATGTTGTGTTTGCTAATCCAGGTTGATCATTTTAAAGGCTAATTGATGTTTAGAATACCATTTTGCAATTATGTTAGCACAGCTGAAAACTGTTGTGCTGATTAAGCAATAAAACTGGCCTTCTTTAGACTATTTCAGCATCTTCAGCATCAGCATTTGTGGGTTCGATTACAGGCTCAAAATGGCCAAAAAACAAAGAACTTTCTTCTGAAAGTCATCAATCTATTCTTGTTCTGATAAGTGAAGGCTATTACATTATGAGAAATGGAAAAGAAACAGAAGATCTCATACAACGATATGTACTACTCCCTTCACAGAACATAGCAAACTGGCTCTAACCAGAGTAGAAAGAGGAGGGGGAGGCCCCGGTGTACAACTGAGCAAGATAACAAATACATTAGAGTGTCTAGTTTGAGAAAGAGACATCTCACAGTTCCTCAACTGGCAGCTTCATTAAATACTGTAGTACCTGCAAAACACCAGTCTCAACGTCAACAGTGAAGAGGCGGCTCCGGGATGCTGGCCTTCTAGGGAGCCAACTACTTACATGTGCGCACAGCAATCAATCAAAGCAGATCACCTTTTGAACGTGGCCTTCTGACTCTCCATTCTAATGATGTGAGTTACAATCTGGGTTGATTAGTGCTGGAATGTGACAGCACACCATCCCCATTATGTTGTCTAACCGTGACAAGCTCTCTTGTTCCTTTAATCATTTATCTCTAAATGTATTTCTTTTTTTGACCCCAGTGGCATGCCACCCACATCTCCAGAAAAAAATGAATTCACTTGGAAGAACATGTCGTGCGAGATAAAAAACAGAAAAGGACTGCCTTAGCTTTGTTCCGGCTGCAAGCCCTGTGCTGTTTTTATTCTCAGATTTACTATAGAGGTTTAGCTTTTAAAGCCTTGCATGCTGCTTTCCTCTTGTTGACACCACATTCCTGGGTCCTGTAAGTCACTGGAAATGTTATTAAGAGAAGATCTACAGCAGGAATGTGTGGAAATGTGCCGTGCTACATACCAGTCTGGGCTTTTTGTAGTGGGCAGAGGGGAAATATCTCTAATATCTTCCATAATAGTGGCATTGGGGTCATGGAAGCACACCGGGCTTCTGATTTGATGACATTTCTCCAAGGAACATCTAAGAGCTTGAATTCACACCACAGAAAGGCAAACAGCAGACTGTTCCTGGATCAAGCTGCTCTCTTGATTTCATATGAAGAAAAATTACCCCACAGAAGTTCACTCACATATGGGAATTTGTTGTTAAAGGGACTACTTGAAACTCTTTTGGAAATAGATAAACTGTAAAGATTAACCACAGTGCTATTCTGTGGAAAAATGTGAAGTATTCTAGCATGGGTTTGTGATGGTTGTTTTGAATATGAGATGTTTGCTTCCCAGTCTCTCATGTGGTCTCTTAGTAGTCATCACTCGGGAGAGTGTTAACCCATCAGCATCCACGGGACAAATATTTTGGTATAGACGTGTCCTTACTAATTACATTGTGATGTAAAATGATTCAAGTAGTTATGTATATTTGCGTGAAGGCTCAAGTAAGGTTATGAGCTGAAAATGGCACAATGGAGGTACTACAATCTGTGCTATATCATCTTAACCCAAAGTAAGGCCTAATGGATTCCAGAGCCCTGCAATCTAATGAGAAGTAACAAGGTGAATTCCACTGTGTTCATTTGAGACAAGCCAAACAGCAATGTCTCTATTTCCTCCAGGCCCTAAGGAACTGTCATTCTGTCCAGGAAAGCCACTGTCGCATTGTCCTCTTATACTACCGGGTTCAGTTTAGAGCAACTTTAGTGTCTGAACCATCAAAGATTGTGTCTGAACCATCAAAGATTCTGTTATGCAAAACAGACTTGCTTTTATTTTTCCAAGTAAAAGGGTACATTCCTCAGAGCCAATTCACAAAGTGAGCACACAAATGAAACATTCACTCTTCATTGAGCAAACCTAAATAGAAGGATAAAATGTTAAGGGCAAGGACTTGTGAGGACTCATAAGAAAATAAGCTCCTTGTGTTTAAATTACAGAAATAATAATTTCTGTAAACAACGGACCAGAATACCACAAACCTGCTGTGTCTCTAACTATTTCACAAATAAGTCTGCAATATGAAGTGCCATGTCATTTTCTCCCAGCTGTATTTTAATTCACAAAATTACACGAAGTCAATGAGCAAGGAACATGAACACCATAACAATGTGTTGCTTTTAAAGCAGCTACCACACTTTTTAGTAATTAGATATAGATATTGTACATAGTCATCTGTATTTGCATTGGATGAGATAAAATGTAAATCCATCATGTAAATTATACATTTGCAGACAAACTGACATTTAAAACTGGCAAATAAGTCAGTGGCAAAAAGATTGTAAACACCCCATTTAAGCGATGACAGCCAAACCCAATTCAACTTTACTTTGTTAATACAATAGCAAGCCTGTAGCCTAAACTTGCGTACGAGTTTACATTGGTTAGATTCCTGTCTCCAAATTATTTTTTTTCTTTTAAATGGCTCAGATGAAAATATCCTTAGCAGGAGTTACTTCTCATTTTAAGGGATTTTATGGGGTTGTGTTGTCAAATAGAAATGGTTACTTTTTATGCATTAAATAATCTCAAATTTGAGACTAACTTACAAACGAATGTAGTAATAGGCATATGTGGTCAACTTTAATGATTAACATGTACTCACATTGAGTTGCCTGTAACTATTAATGTTTTGTTATGTCATAGAACGTGTGCATGTTCAAGAACGCATGCAAAGGAATCACTATGAAGGGGAGTCACGATGAAACCTTTTATTTTTAAAATTTACTCAGAGATCAAAAAAGCTAGAGGAACCATATACTGTATAACAAACAACATCGTATGTCCTCAACCATTAGCAACTGTAAATTAATTTTTGTGTACATTTCTTAATGTAAATCTTCCATTTTTAATGTAGACACGTTATCAACAGACATATTTCCTTATTTCCTTGTATTTACACAAAAGAATACATTAGAAATAACAGTAATTTTCCTCATAAAAATGTGTTTATTTTAATATTTGAAACATAGTAATTGTCAAAATAGAACACTACTTTAAGACTGGTAAAAAAAACAGAGCATCAGTAGAAGTGCATGGCAGTTTGAATGTGTATATGTGGACCTTAAACTACCTGTGTACTTCTACAGCCCCATACTGTGATGGTAGCAGCTCCCTATTTTTCACCCTGGGATGTTGATCCATGTGACGTAATGAGTAAACCTTTGGACTTGACAGGGTCTTTGTTTTTATTCAGTAGGCAGAATGGTTGTGTGCGCGCTATGGTACGGTCCCTGTCTTATTCACTGCATTCTAACAGCTAGTCGCTTAGCAGTCGTGTACATGGAAACACACAGACACACACTGCTTAACAATCTATCCTTGTGGGGAGACAAAAATGTATTCACATTCAAAATCTCCCATCTCCCTTAATTACTAACCCTAACCTTAACCTAACTGTAACCCCAAAAACCTAACCTTAAACAAATCCTAACCCTAACACCCTAATTCTATCCGGTAAATAGTCTTTTTCCTGGCAAAAGGTTCCCACAAGGCCAAATGTTCCTTGTTTAACTATAATTGTGGAGGTTTTTAAAAGACACACAGACAAACACAAATCCTAATTGTTGTGTTGGACAAGTCAACAGAGGCTGCAGAATTTTAGACTTGCCAAGTAACAATACAGGAGAGACTTTATCTTTTAAACATATTTCCAGGTCTTGGCCAGACAGTGTTACCCATTATGTATTAGTCTGCCTGTGAAGGAAAGGTTGTGAGTAACCAGAGCCCATTGTTGTCTGAGATGGCTTGCTTGGGTGCCTGCTGTGTCTGGTGGAACCCAAAAGACACTGATAATTGGAAAAACAGGATTTATTGATGCTAGTTAGAAAGTTAAGTGCCTTGTTACAGTAATATTGATTTACTCATTACATGTCATGATTCTGAAACCAGGTCTCGTCATTTTTAGCAGACAGTTGTGAAATCTTCTTTTCCTCCCAATATGAAATGTCTGTAATCACTGACAGTCCTCCATGGCTGGCCTTGTATATGAAGATTAATTCCATAGATTTCTGGGATAATCATCATTTTGCTGATTGGTCTGATAATGGCTAACAGCACAGTTCAACACAATTTGTTATTTAAAGTGCATTTTCCCGAGAAAAGATGTTGATTTCCTTGGAGTCCTAAGTTGATGAGAACCATGCTGAGAAGCCGTGTTTTTCCTTCACCACCCATATGCTGTCAATCACCTTACCATACTGAAAGACAAGAGGCATTCTGCTTAATCACAGAGCCAGCAAGACTAAATTACCCGGCCAATAACTTCTGCCTTCCATATTGTTTTCCCTACTTTTCTCCAATGACATAATATAAGTAAGAATTTGCAGAAGGCCATCCATACACGATTAGGTGTATAAAGGAGGATCTGTCCTCTCACCTGGTCATCCGAGACCTGCTCCAGGTAAAGATGGGTGGTGTTGTGCACCTGCATGCGGGTGTATCCATAATCTGTACTGCGGAAGGCACTCCAGTCCCTCGGATTAGGGACAAACGGGTCATGCTTCTCCCGGCAGCCCTGGAAACACCACAGATACTGTACTTTACAATCTTTCTTTGAATGTCTATAGTGTCAACATTGTCCTGCTTTGTTGACTGCAACTTGAGACATTATTTAAACTGATGAATAGATGTTGGAAGGCCAAAGGGAGGCACACATGAACAGAAAAGGCAGATGAAGGTAGTTTACTTACAGCAGAGCCTGTGATGATATGTACTGGAGCTCTGGGGTTCACATAGGGTTGATCCATGCTCCCGTTGAAGACCTGGGGAGAAGAACATCAAAGGGCTCTTCGGTCTGTAATAAAAACTGAACGGTGTGTGTATAGATTGGTTTGAATCATAGAAAAATAATTACTATATTGAGAAGTAAAGTGGCATGCAGCATTGTTCTAGTTTGAAACAATTAATTCACTGTATTTGTACCTAACAGAACAGCACACAAACTCAAGGGGAATCTAACAGTGAGGAGGATGAACTGTGCTGTTTAAGTGACAGGGGGCAGGCATTGGTGTGTGGGGGAAGCGGCTGCACGAGTAGAAAATAAGTAAAATATAAACACAGAAGTTACGAGTGGCTGAGCTGTCATTCAGAAACACAAGTGTACTCTAATGATATGGATATTGCACATGTCAATATTGTGATTGTCAATTCAAATAAGATGCTGTGGTATTCACATGGGTGCTGACCTTGTAGCCATAGACTGGCCACAGTCTCTCATAAGTGTGCTCATGGGCCCACAGTTCCAGATCCACTCCTGTTAAAAGACGAACAGTTGAAATAACACTGGACACGATTTACCTACAAAGACTGAGGACAGCAACTCAAAGGACTAAGAGCAATTGCTGGCGATTTAATTTTTATACTAAATGTATATGGATATTATATGGATGGATTAAATCCTGAATGATTCGGATTTAATCCAAATTTGGCTGAAAGTTGTGGTGTGAGATCATATACCACAGGTATGATATCAAACCACTTTTCACTTCTCCAAATGCATTGGCAACTGGTTGATAGTAGTAATAAGGATCCTTGGGGGTGTTTGTGGTATATGTTTGATATACCAAGGCCATGTGCTGTGTCCAGACACTCCGCGATGAGTCGCCCCTAAGAACAGCTCTTAGCCATTGAAAGTGTCTCACATACTTTGCCTATAATGGTCGCTTGCCATCAAGGTGATTTTGAAAATCTTAGACCACTCAATAAAATCTCAAAAGGCGAACTGAAACTAGGAGAGAAAAAACATAGGAAAACAGTCCTTGTTGGGTCATGTCCTGTTGTAATAAAGGAAATGTCTCTGGACTGCTCATGAGACAAGTTTGTCTTCTAGGACACGTTTGTGTGTTTAACACCTAGTACAGCATAGTGCTGTCGTTGTCAAAAGACCATACCGTGAAGGTACAATAGATCCTCCAGACCTGGAGCTGGCGGTTTGGTGTCATTCCGCCCAAGGCGAACCTACAGTGGAGCAGAAGAGAGAAGGTCTGGGTTAAGGATCTGAATATCTGGCATCACCCTCTCAAGCACGTCAGGCTGTCAGTCCATACCCGTGCCAAGTCCTGCACAACAGGGCTGTATAGAAACTATACAACAGTGCTGTACAGAAACCATGTGGTTCAAATCCCATGGATTGCAAATCTGAACACAGACAGACATGTTTTAGGTCTACTGTGGACTAGCCAGTCATCTTAGACGTTGACAGGTCTTAGTCAGACACAACAGACAACAGACACAGCAGAGACAACAGACACAGCAGAAACAACTCTGAGGTTTGTGGGACACTGCCAATATACCATGGCTAGACTAAGGGCAATATCTTCATATAGCACACCCGTAGGCCACGTCACAGTGCCAATTCCCCACTGATGATGCCTCCACACTCCCTGGCTGGCCAATTTGCATTGCCCAGGGGGCTTCCAAACCACTCATTTGCAAGCAGCAGTCAAGGCTCGAACCTACACGCTGTTGGCCCTTTTGTTAGAATGCTGGGACATCTGGGAGTTCCAAACCTCTCTTATGATCAGTACAGGGGATGTTAACCCCTAGTCAACCTTAACGGCCAGTCAACCGGTTGTTGCTCCAGTTAGCTCAAACTGACGACCCTCAGTATGAAAAATGCGTTTCTACACGGCGCCAGCGGAGCTGGCATCACCATCTAGTACAGTCACCTCTGTCTTGCCACTTCCTGGACTGGTGCATGTCACCTATCAAGCCCAGAGTGATCTACATTGCAGTCGTCATCATGTCTGAACAATCAGAACATGCTTAGCGCATCTGGCAAGCAGAGGACAACTGAGCTCATTTTTTATTACACTTTATTCACAACTTAAATTGGATACTTCGACTCGAAAAAAACCTTTTACATTAACACTAGTTGTTGAAGCTATTGCGCATTCATTTAGTAACAACTTGTGAATACTATTCAATTCTACAAAGGGAATAATCCATCCATCCATGTAATTGATCCTCCTCTTCCTAAGTGAATGATTGATTTTGAACAATGCTGTACATACATAGCTCTGAAATTGTGTGCAGTCGTCTTTGTCATTGTTAGAGCAGTACATGGGTCTGTGTCCCATAGTGATGATCCAGGGACGCTCTGCCCGGTTCTCTGGCCTGTTGGCCTCCTGAGAGAAGAGCAGACACAAAAGTCACATCGCTGTGTGCTTGTGCTGTTAGAACACTATGCTCCATCTGAGATTTTTGTTCATTACCATAACAAAGCTACTCTATACTAAACAGGGTAATTACTCAAACTGCCAGGTTCTGCTATCTAGAGACATGACAAAAAAGCTTAAAAAACTGCGACTTTAAATTAAGTACTTTACCTCAAGGTCCTTTTTAAGCCACTCATACTGCTTAAAGATGAGGTCCAGGCCATAATCAAGAAAGAAGTATATCTCAGTGGAGATTGAGATGATATGGGCTGACCCTACATTCCAGCTGTGGACAGAGAGCATGCAAATGATTAACAGCCTTGACCACCCATAGTAAACATAAACTCTACTGACTGGCACACAATTAATTTGTTTATACTCAAATATTTTACCTTTAGGAGCATGTCAATGATGCATATTCAACGAACAAACTGTCACTGGTATGGTATGCATATTACATTTGACACATTACCCAAACCAAGAAAATGGAGTTGGTGTCATCCTTTCTGTTGCTCAGTCATTACTGACTAGTTTGTTTTTCAATGGATGTTGGTAGTGACTGGGAGAGCCCTGGGATTTTACGGTAGCTGGAGGAGCGGGGGAACAGAAGACAGCTATTCTGTATCTGGCCAGATACAACTCAACATGGTCTAGTGAATGCACGTGTGTCATCATAGCAGGGGGGTAAATCGGGCTGTGACCTCCTCTCTTTCGGAGGCGGGGCTTATGGGTCCCCTCCCCCGGTGCATTAGCCCAGCCCTACGTGATGTGCACGTGCCAGAGGGATGGGGGCCTCATGCCTTCCTCAGACTGAGCCAGGGGACTGGGGAGCAGGCCTGTGGTCTTGGCGGGTATTATCTTACTTCCACAGAGACTGGCCCGTGTGGTATGAGTCTGCCACCGGTCGATGTATGGCTCCTTTGTTCTGTAGGCCCCTTCGCTCAAAATGAGCCAGACAGTCAAGAGGGGATGACCCTTTAAAACATATTTGTCTCTGACAAAATCATGTTGTATTAACAACCGCTACCGTAAACAGGTAGATGTGTGTGGTAGAGGCTCTCTTACCTGTACCATAGACCTTCAGTCCGTCCCGGCATGCTAAAGCGGTTCTTGTAGTTGGAAAAGTTACTGTGAAAACAGAGAGGGTTCTACTGATTAGATGCCTGAACTGTAGTGTGCAATCTAGGTGCCCTAAATATCTCAGTAAGATAATTAGAGTCTGAGACCTTGCTCCACTATCATCTTGCGGTTCCCTTGTAAGTATGCTCCTCCTAAACAAAGCCAATCTTAGACAGCTATTGAAGAAACACAATTATAACAATCTATCATAATCTTTAAAATACAGTGTCCCTGGAAAGTATTCATACCTCTTCACTATCAACTCATATTGTTGTGTTGTAGACTTAATTTTATAATTGACAGATTTTTTTTGTTGCCATCAATCTGCACAGTACCCAATAATGACAAAGCATACAAACATTTTTAGAAATTTGTGCCAATTTGTCGAAAATAACTAAAACAGCTCATGAACATAAGCATTCAGACCTTTTATTAATGATTTGTAGAATGCCCTGGGGGATTGATCACAGCTTCCAGTCTTCTTTAGTATGCCTCTACAAGCTTTGCAAACCTGGATTTGGGCAGTTTCTAAGATTCTTCTGTGAAGATCCTATCAATCTCTTTCAGATTGGATGGGGCTCATCAGTGAACTGCGATCTTCAGGTCTCCCGACAGATGTTTAATAGGGTTCAAGTCTGGACTGGTCTGGACTCCAAACTTCTTCCAATTGATTGGAAATGTTTTAGAAAGGCCCACACCTGTCTATATACGGTCCCACACTTCACAATGCATGACAGAGCAAAAATAAAGCCATGTATTCCAAGGAACTCTCCGTAAGCCTCTGAGAATTGTTTCAAGGCATAGATGTGGGGAGAGTTATAAATGATTTGCGAAAGCATTGAAAGTTGCTTGGTGCACAGTGAGCTCTATTATTGTGAAATGGAAGAAGTTTGGAAGCCCCGAGACGCTTTCTGGCCATCCGGCCAAAAGTTTGGAAGCTGTGATCAATCCCCAAGGGCCTTCTACAAAGCACTAAACAAACGGTCTGAATGCTTATGTACATGAGGTGTTTTAGTTATTTTCAATAAATTGGCACAAATTTCTAAAAATGTTTTTATGCTTTGTCATTATTGGGTACTGTGTGCAGATTGATGGCAACAAAAAAATCTGTCAATTATTTAAAAAAAAATAATTTTCAATAAATGGGAACAAATGAAAAAAAAATGTTTTCAGTTTGTCATTATAAGAATTGTGTGTAGACAGATGCCAAAAAAATCTATATTTAATAAGTAATAAAGTAAAAAAAAGTTAAGGGATCTGAATACTTTCCAAAGGCACTGTAATTATTGTCATTGCTAATTATGGTTGTACCTTCTCCATTAAATACCACACTTACAAAAACTTTGAGTCACATATAT
The DNA here is from genome assembly GCA_016801175.1 of Esox masquinongy. Lineage (NCBI taxonomy): Eukaryota > Metazoa > Chordata > Actinopteri > Esociformes > Esocidae > Esox > Esox masquinongy. The sequence goes on along the minus strand of JACXGI010001051.1, from coordinate 54,207 downwards.
CATTCTGATGACTATCTAGCCTGTGGTGACTACATCAGCATGGCATCCGATTTAACCCTGCATAAAAGTCAGACACAAATCAGTCCACCATCCACAAGAAACACTACCCCAACCCCCTGCTACAGCCAAGATCTGTCGGTGGTCACTGGCCACCTCTCAAGACAGGACAGCATGCAACAGTTCTTTTCCTGTAACGCCACCCCTTTCACCACTGGTAATTTATCAACCATTGTGCCAGAACCACCAGACCGGGACACAAACCGAACCGGTTCCCGTTATGAAAGAAGATCTAAAATAAAACACCATATATGCGGCTTGAAGAGTGTCACTCCAAGGCATGCTCCCCACCCACCCAAATATGTGCCATTTTGTAAATGTTTAAATTGTCCAAACCTGTGTTGACATGAAGCATACCAAAAGTAGTAGTCTTTCTAGGAAAATGATCACTAACAATGGTAGGCAAAGGGAGGATCAAGCTGAATCTTTATGGGTTTGAGATTTCAATAAAATTAACCAAATCTTCCATCCAGTTAAAGCATTGATACTAAAAATAGCTATACTAACAAATATATACTTATAAAGATATTAATGTGGATAAAGTCAGGTCATCTGCAGGTCAACTGACAGGGCTAAAGCAAAAGCTAAGTAACCAGAGATGGTTAGGGTCAGAGATGAAAAGGAAATGTCAGGATTAAATTGGATCATAGACAATCTGTAGTTAATGGGATTGCTCGACCTTAGGATCAAGATTACATGCTCACGGTCAAAGCAAAGACAATAACTCAATAATTGATGTACAACGAGTCCAATATTTAGAATATAGTTTATGAACTACTCAAGTTGTAAAATATTTTTTAATCATGATAAAAAGAAGCACCCTATAGGATTCTTACCAGATTTCTCATATTGGAGGACATGTCTCTATGAAAATTCTATGAGAAAGTGAAATCTAGTAGAAATCTTAAATGACTGGGTCCTGTGAAAATGTTATCCAATATGAAAACTCCAATAAGAATCCTATAGGGCAGCTTTACTACGTGTAATCATTGTTATTATTATAATGCCATAACATTAATCACAGACCATTTGAGCGGGTCAGAGGTGGACTGCAGCAGTATGTAAATGTTTTGAGATGCTGGGAGCAACAACGCATCTGAGTGGAAGCTACACCACTTGGCTTACAGCCTGAAATACAGTCTTAAGTTAATACCCCCATCTTGTGGTGACTAGGCAAGGAAACAGCTGACTGCAGGACAGACATACTGTGAGACCAAGGCGAATCTATTCCCTCATAATGTATAAAAGGCATACATTTTATAAGACCCTGGACAGTGGTAATAAAGGACCCAATAATAATAATAGGGTATATGTACTTGTAAGGTTATATTATATTAAATGCGACAGCCTTATGGACGAAAACTGCTTGTTGATCACTGAGGTTGAAGGACAATGGCAAGAATCGTGTACATTAACTGGCAGGTCACAAAAGCAAGTAACAGTATCAGGGCTATGGACAAAGAGTGGACTGTCTCTTTACTCTCAATTCCGGAGATCATGGGGTGAAAGTGCAGTATTAACATTAATAAGCCATTCTCATATATGATAGCAGGCAACCATCTTAACGCAAGCCTTTTCATAAACAAAGCAGAGGTAAAAGCAGTGCCTGCAACGCTGGGCACTGTTGATCTAGTGTTGCATGTAGCCTGACCTCACCACTCACCAGACTAACCAAGCTAGCTAACGCATAAAAGTGGAGGCTAGGAAAGAATCTAGGCAAGTTAGAATCTTCTAGCCCACCTATGCAGACCATTAAAGGAACCAAGCCATGTGCTTTGGTAACAAGAGAGCTACTTTAACCGCGGTAATATTTACACAGCTAACCAAGCAGCAGGATGTAACATGAGTGCGGAAAACATGCTTTACAAATTATAACTCAAACAAAAACCGTTCTACACACGTGAACCATGGAGGACCTTGTGCTAAAACCTCGAAACGGCAACAAAACCAGACTAAGCCAAACCCTTTGTAAGTGGCATGCCGCTGGGTGTTTAGGCCCAAAGGGAAACTATTAGGACTGTGCTTATTTTCGTCCTATTTTAGACATGTTAAGACCCTTGTCCCATCCCCCAACCGAACTAGGCAGCTGAAGTGGATGGCACGGCAGGGGTACTGCCATCCTCACTACCTCTACATAACCTGTGCAGAGATAGAAGGGTCATTTATACTAGTCACATAAACGGATCGGCATAGGCAGCAGAAGCACGATCCAAACCTAACTGCATCAGGCATTGGTGGATGCACCGCAGATGACATGGGACAAAATGGAAAACGTTTTGAAGTTGTTTTGTGTTCTTTGGGAGGCTTCTAACTCACTCAGCTAGCTGAGCTGGGCAGCCAAAAGGAAGGGGAAACAAACCAACGGCACACACCTTAGAACATGAATCCAGACTGGAAGCCCTCGTTGACCCGTTCTAGCTGGACTCATTGCCAGCACAGTTTGAAATGAAAGCTACACTGTACCAACCTTGGCAACAATGTCTGCCAGGGTAAGTACACTTACCTGTAATAAACAATGAAATTGAAGCCAAAGCTAGTGGAAACATATGCAACTATATAATTAAACAAATCTAATTATATAAAGGTGGCAAATATATTTGCATTACTACATACTAAGTCCAAAAATGGATTTTGTAACCTACAACCTCTAGGTTTAATATCATGTTCACATAACAATGAACTCAAGATGTCCAGTCTCCTATCTGTGCTTATTTTTCCATAAAACTAATACATAGATACTGTAACGGGGAGGGACACAGGGAAAGGACAAATTGTTGGCTTTTAGGGGCCTGGTGGGCGTTTTATTTGAAAAAAAAGTGATAGGGAAAAGGAGTGGAGTAATCATGAACAGAAAAACAACTGTAGTAATATGGAGGCAGCCTCCTGGTGGCGGTTTGGGGGTTATGAGCTGAGGTGGTCCATCTCTCGCGAGCCTTTCCATTGGCCCAACTGGCTGCCACTGGACGGTTCTAGAACATAGCAATCTTCTTTGGGGGCATTAGAGCAACACTGATGTAACAGGCATGTTCACGCAACACTACAAATCTTAGAGATGTTTCAGCTTAAACCTTTTCAAAGGATTTATGGATGTACTAGTTCATACACCTAATGAACCTTGCCATGTAAACTAAGAAACAAACAATCCATTCTTCCATTTTATGTTACTGATTGAGTCTGAACTAAATGATGCCCACATAATCCAAGCCTTTCAAAACACTAAAGGAACAATTACAGCCTGAACATCAACTGACATCATGGCTCTTTGTTTCAAATGGCAACATTCACATCCTATTGCCTCAGATGGGCCAGTGATCTATAGATTGTGAAGGGGAACAAAAGCCCTCTTATTTTGGGCCTTAGCGTCTCATGTGGACAGCATCGTCTCATGCAGCTGGAATGCTGAGATCTCTTGTGGTCAGACCAGCACTGTTGGTTTTTGGTTGGAAATTAAAAACAGAAGCCAGCTGCTACAAGTTCTGGTTCTGACAAGCGCAACAGAACAAAACAAAGTGTTATCGGACTGAGCAGGCAGTAGGCTTTAGGTTATGTAATCGAAGGTTGGAAGATTTTTATTTTATTTTTTTATATCGGGTCGTGATATAAGGCCAAGAAAAACAGGCTACTGTAAGCAGTTCCGCAGTTAAGGCCAGGCAGTAGGCAGACTAGGCACTTTGCATTACATCGGAGAAGACCAGACCTGAACATAAACATAACGCTGTTACAAGATGGTTTCTCACTCAAACATTAAAATCACATTGTGAAAACAAAGACATGGTATAGGCATTTTGTTGAAGCAGGTGATCTTCGGGAGATGCGGTATCTGTATGGCTGAGCCTGGAAATCTGTCTCCTCATGCAGATCTCTCAGTGAGCTGATAACCCAGACCTCGACTCCCAGGACAGTGACACTTTTTGTATTGAATGGCTCAGAAACAACCCTACACCCCACTTGTCTCAGAGTCATTGTGGGGGGGGGGGCTTCAGAGGGTTTCTATCAGTAGTTTCTATTGGCCTAAATGCAAGATAGGTAGATAAATCTCAGTTAGTGTTTATTTTAGACAAGGTTTACTTGTTTGAGATATCGGTGGATTTTGTAATATTTCCAGACCTTATAAGTGGGCTTCTATAGTGGATAAGCTGTGGTTACTCCACTCTGACCAAGCAATAGTTTTTCTAAGCTTCTTTCGCTGTCCAACAGTACATTAGCAGTACACTAGAGTAGCACATTATGGATTCCAAGTCTGGAGAGATCTGGCAGTCTCGCCAAAATTAAACCAAGGCCGAGTATTTTGGCCAAACCCTATAATAATAGCAATGATTAGATGTGTGACCTATATGGAATGAACTAAAATATCTACCAGGAGTGGAAAACATTCACAGAGAAAAATACAGACAAACATGTTGACTGTTTGTGAAGACGTTTAGCTGTGACAATGTCAGTAACTATCAGTTTAACCGAGAATTATTGGTGTGTATACAAATATTACTATATTTGGCGTACCAGAAGTTGACACAAGAATAGTAACTAATGTCAAATTTGTAAGTAAGAATATTTGGCTGGACTTCACTTAAAAATAAGGATATTTTAGGTTTGGGCATATGGTTAGAGTTAGAATTAGAGTTAGGGGTTAAGGATAGGCTTAGAGTAAGGGTTAAGATTATGGTTTGGTGTTAAGAATTTTGAATGCGAATCCATTTTGCCCCAAATAGGTTCTCACAAATATGGCAAGACAAGCTTTTGTGTGTGTGTCTGTGTGTGTGTTTGATGGGTGTGTGTTTACGTATGTGGGGATAGTGTGATGTGTGTGTAAGTTATTTTAGATACTGTTTAGAAAGATAGGGTTTCAGAAGCTTTCGGAAAATGGGCAGGGACTGCTTTCCTAGCTTCAAGAGAAAGCTGGTTCCACCATTGGGGTGCCAAGACAGAGAAGAGCTTTGAGTTTTTGGGTGAAGTTTGTTTTTGTGTTTCTAGCTTTAATGTGAATGAGTAAAAGTGTTTTTCCCATCCAGGGTGAGTAGCATGTAAATGGCATATTAGCATGTGAAGTACAAACATTTCTTAAATACATTAAAAGCCCTAATTTAAAACATAATGACTTAGTAACAAAATTACCACCCTACCTATAATGATTATTTTTAAGTGTTGGTGTGCCGATACATCCGGAATCGTATCCGATTGATCCCATTTTATGTACATAATCAGAAAATAAATATCTACTCTTTTGTTCACCTTGTTCAAAGCGTGTTCTCTTGACCTTATGAAAGCTCCTATGGCCTTTTCCTCATTTAATTTATCTAATTGATTCAGAAGATCATTTAATTTGGCCATATCTTTAAGGTCAAAATGCTCAAATTCAGTAATATCAGCAATCTTCTCAGAGAGCTCGGTTATCACTGCGTCGTCTTTAAAGAATGCTGCCACCCGTAAGTTATACAGGCTGAGTTGCAAAACAAAAAGCCATATCTCAGACTGGCCAATAAAAAGAAAGATTAAGATGGGCAAAAGAACACAGACACTGGACAGAGGAAGAACTCTGCCTAGAACACCAGTATCCCATAGTCGCCTCTTCAGTGTTGACGTTGAGACTGGTATTTCACTACTTAATGAAGCTGCCAGTTGAGGACCTGTGAGCATCTGTTTCTCAAACTAGACACTGTAATGTATTTGTCCTCTCGCTCAGTTGTGCACTGGTGCCTCCCAGTCCTCTTTCTATTCTGGCTAGAGCCAGTTTGCGCTGTTCTGTGAAGGGAGTAGAGATCAACGTTTGGATGAGATTTTCAGTTTCTTGGCAATATATTGCATGGAATAGCTTTCATTTCTCAGAACAAAAATAGACTGAATAGTTTCAGAAGAAGGTTCTGTGTTTGGCCATTTTGAGACTGTAATTGAACCCACAAACGCTGATACAGAAGATACTGAACTAATCTAAAGAAGGACAGTTTTATTGCTTCTTTAATCAGCACAACCGTTTTCAGCTGTGCTAACATAATTGCAAAATGGTTTTCTAATGATCTATTAGCCTTTTAAAATGATAAACTTGGATTATCAAACACAACGGGCCATTGGAAAACAGAAGTGATGGTTGCTTATAATGGGCTTCTGTACACCTATGTAGATATTCCACTGAAAATGAGCCGTTTCCAGCTACAACAGTCATTTCCAACATTAACAATGTCTACACTGTACTTCTGATCAATGTGATGTCATTTTAATTGACAAAAAATGAAAAACAAGGACATTTCTAAGTGACCTGAAACTTTTAAACAGTTGTGTACTGGATCTATGGGGCAGTCTACAAATCTCATTAGAGACAACATTAAATTCACCGCCAACTATCAACTCACTGGATGGATATTTTCCCAGAATGCGTTTCAGTTTTTTTAATTTCCTATAAAAGAGTCATTGGAAGGGCTAAAACAGTGTCCACATATACAGTGGATATAAAAGGTCTACACACCCCTGTTAAAATGCCAGGTTCTTGTGATGAAAAAGAATGAGACAAAGATAAATCATCTCAGAACTTTTTCCACCTTTAATGTGACCTATAACATGAACAATTCAATTGAAAAACAAACTGGAATCTTTGAGGGGAAAAATAAAAAACTCACAATAACCTGGTTGCATAAGTGTGCACATTCTTAAACTAATACTTTGTTGAAGCACCTTTTGATTTTATTACAGCACTCAGTCTTTTTGGGTAGGAGTCTATTAGCATGGCACATCTTGATGTGGCAATATTTGCCCACTCTTCTTTGCAAAAGCACTCCAAATCTGTCAGATTGCGAGGACATCTCCTGTGCACAGCTCTCTTCAGATCACCCCACAGATGTTCAATTGGATTCAGGTCTGGGCTCTGGCTGGGCCATTCCAAAACGTTCTGGTATAATTCCCTCCACCCAGACTATGGCCCCGGTTACAGCTGAAGAAAAAGAGCCCCAAAGCATCATGCTGCCACCACCATGTTTCACTGTCGGTATGGTATTCGTTGGGTGACGTGCGGTGTTGTTTTTGTGCCAAACATACCTTTTGGAATAATGGCCAAAAGGTTCAACCTTGGTTTCATCAGACCATAACACATTTTCCCACGTGCTTTTGGGGGACTTGATGTTTGTTTTTGTAAACTTCAGCCAGGCTTGGAAGTTTTTCTTTGTAAGAAAAGCCTTCCGTCTTGCCACCCTACCCCACAGCCCATTCATATGAAGAATACGGGAGATTGTTGTCACATGTAGCACACAGCCAGTACTTGCCAGAAATTCCTACAGTTCCTTTAATGTTGCTGTAGGCCTCTTGGAAGCCTCCCTGACCAGTTTTCTTCTCGTCTTTTCATCAATTTTGGAGGGACGTCCAGTTCTTGGTAATGTCTCTGTTGTGCCATATTTTCTCCACTTGATGATGACTGTCTTCACTGTGTTCCATGGTACATCTAATGCTTTGGAAATTTTTTTGTACCTTTCTCCTGACTGATATCTTTCAACAATGAGATCCCTCTGATGCTTTGGAAGCTCTCTGCGGACAATGGCTTTTGCTCTGAGATGCAACTAAGAAAATGTCAGGAAAATCCTACTAGAACAGCTGAACTTTATTTGTGATTAATCAGAGTCACTTTAAATGATGGCAGGCAGGTGTGTAATGACTTCTATTTAACATGAGTTTGAATGTGATTGGTTAATTCTGAACACAGCCACATCCCCAGTTATAAGAGGGTGTGCACACTTATGCAACCAGGTTTTTATTTAAGGTTTTTATTTTTCATTTTTCCCCCTCGAAGATTTCAGTTTGTTTTTCAATTGAACTGTTCACATTATAGGTGACATTAAAAGTGGAAAAAGTTTTGACATGATTTATCTTTGTCTCATTCTTTTATATCACAAAAATCTGGCATTTTAACAGGGGTGTGTAGACTTTTTATATCCACTGTATTACACAGCACAAATCAGTCTGCATGGTTAATGACTGCTACTAGCCAATGACCCCTGATATCAACTTAAGTAAACAAACATTTTCATTTTAAAGTAGATTTCAACCCCAGCTGAATGATTTTTAAAAAAAAAATCAAAAAAGGTTTCTCCACCCCACAGAATTTTAAATAGTATTTGCATGAATTTGTCTCTTGCAGAAATCATCTTTGCAGTTTTTTAACAGTTTTTCTTTGTATCCCCCGGCAATGACTGATGTAAATTTCTATATAACTATAAAAAATGCAAATGAAAGAGGTATGCAATCTCCCTGTCCACAAAAATGTGCTTATAAAACGTATTACAAGAAATCTTAAAGAGTAATCGCGCAGCAGATGTCAAAAGATTTGCAATAAAGGTAGGATATAGTGTTCTTTAATCTGTTTAATTCTAAGATATATTTGAATCAAAACTTGTTTCCTGGTAGGTTTAAATTCTGTTTGATGCCTTAACACTTGGGAGCCAGTTAGGAGGTGTGGGTGTGTGTAGTTGTGCTCAAAAGTTTCCCTTGGAGAATTGGTAATATATGTACCATTTGTAAAGAAAACATGAGTGAGCAGGCAAAACACATGCCTTTTATTTCTTATGGGATTCACATAAGAAATAAAAGACAACTGTAGGTCATAACATAATGGCACAATCATAAAACAAAACATGGCAACAAAGAAAAAAATGAACTGACCCCTGTTCAAAAGTCTGCATACCCTTAGTTCTTAATACTCTGTATTGCCTCCTTTAGCATCAATGACAGCGTGCAGTTTTTTGTAATAGTTGTCTATGAGGCCCCGAATTCTTGCAGGTGGTATAGCTGCCCATTCGTCTTGGAAAAATGTCTCCAGGTCATGCAAAGTCTTTGGTCGTCTTGCATGAACCGCACGTTTAAGATCTCCCCAGAGTGGCTCGATGATATTAAGGTCAGGAGACTGTGATGGCCACTCCAGAAACTTCACCTTTTTCTGCTGTAACCACTGGAGGGTCAAGAATGCAAATTGTTGCAGAAGAATGCAAATTGTCTGCCAGTATTTTCTGAAAACATGCTGCATTCATCTTGCCATCAATTTCCATAATATTCCCTGTGCCTTTAGAGCTCACACCCCCCCAAAACATCAGTGAGCTACCACCATGCTTCACAGTAGAGATGGTATTCTGTTCACAATAGGCCTTGTTGACCCCTCTCCAAACATAGGGCTTATGGTTGTGACAATAAAGCTTTATTTTGGTCTCGTCACTCCAAATTACAGTGTGCCAGAACCTGTGAGGCGTGTCAAGGTGTTTTCGGGCATATTGTAACACGGGATATTTTGTGGCATTGGCGCAGTAAAGGCAACTTGACTATGCAGCTCAGTTTTGTTCAAGTATCGTCGTATTGTGCTCCTTGAAACAACCACACTGTCTTTGTCCAGAGCAGCCTGTTTTTCTCCTGAGGTCACCTGTGGGTTTTTCTTTGTATCCCAAACAATTCTTCTTGCAGTTTTGGCTGAAAGCTTTCTTGGTCTACCTGACCTTGGCTTGGTATCAAGAGATCCCCGAATTTTCCACTTCTTAATAAGCGATTGAACAGTACTGACTGGCATTTGCAAGGCTTTGGGTATCTTTTTATATCCATTTCCATCTTTATAAAGTTCCATTACCTTGTTACGCAGGTCTTTTGACAGTTCTTTTCTGCTCCCCATGGCTCAGTATCTAGCCTGCTCAGTGCATCCACATGAGAGCTAACAAACTCATTGACTATTTATACACAGACACTAATTGCAATTTAAAAAGCCACAGGAGTGGGAAATTCACCTTTAATTGCCATTTTCACCTGTGTGTGTCACCTTGTGTGTTTCTATGTTTGGTCTCTGTAAGGCCAAACATTCAAGGGTATGTAAACTTTTGATCAGGGCAATTTGGGTGATTTCTGTTATCATTATGATTTAAAAATAGCCAAACAACTGTGTCATAATAAATGGCTTCATATGATCACAATCCTTAAATAAAAGACATGATCAGTCATATTTTCAAAATCAATGCCAAAATTACACAATTTCTGCCAGGGTATGCAAACTTATGAGCACAACTGTATACGTGTGTGTGAGAGAGAGGATGTGTCTATGAGAGTCTGTACGGTGTGTGAGAGGGCATGTAAGGCGTGGGAGTGTGCCAAGTTATCTGAAAGTGACACTGTTTATAGTGTTTTCCATTTACTGCCACAATGACATGCAGATGATTGACAATGATTTTATTACAGCCACATCAGCAGGCCACTGGATATAAGAACATCTGTATTTGTTTTCAGTAGCCTATTCTATTAGGCCTAAACAGTGTAAAGAAAATTACAATGTGTTTCTATGAGTAGAGAAGTGTCAGGTAAAGGTTTTTGTAGCAAGCGCAGAAATTAAACAGAAGTCTAAAGGCACTAGGAAAAATGGTACATGGTTTGGTATAGTACTGTTGGTAAAATGTTATAAATAAGCAACTTTTTTTAGTACTTTAAAAGTGATTATTTGTGTGTTTCTGAGAGCAAAAGTGTCACCTAAGAAGTATCTATTCATTAAAACCCAGTCATTTTTAACCATCACCAGTCTCTGTGCCCATAACTATCACTTGCGAAACATCCCCGGCCTATATAGCTACTGCAGAGTTTTACGACTGCGTTAGGTTTCTTCAAAAACAGCCCAGAGAGTAAAATATGAAGAGAGAAAGACAACAGAGAGGAGCAATGAAGTAAAGGGGGTCATGATCAGATCCTACTGACTATGCAGACTCATGGTTCCCAGGACAGGTCATGTAGGGCACGTAGGCTGCTATGGACTGGATCTGACGCATGAACTCATCTCCAATCCTGCCATTGTCCTGAAAGAGTTTCATATGGTCACCTACCAGCAGCGTACACAACAACAGTGCAATCAATTCTTATATAATAATTCTGACAGGGTAACACTAAAAAGCCGTTTAAGAGCTGTGAAGATCTATTTACAGCCAAAGTGCTGTAAATAAATGTTCCAGACAGTTTTAAGAAAACCCCAATGAAACAAAAACCGTTCATTTCACAAATATTCTAAGGGTGGCAATTATGATCGCAGTGTGGTGGATGGCATGGCCTCCTTCTGGTTTACAAGCTGCTATCACTCTTAATGAGCTTTCAGACAACATTTCTATTTCTGGTTTTATATTTAAGGTATCAACAAAGCCGCAGAATAGAGTTAGGTATCAAAATCAGCATGAATTGCGGTAATTCATCTTTGCGGTTGTCTATTCATAATGTCCAGCTATTTTCTCCATATTTGAGAAAAGTATGAATGGAACAACATGACCAACACTGTAAAAGAATTTTTGGGAAATGGCATCCGATGATGTATGCCATTGTGATTAATATGTCATAGTAATTATGTAGGATGCGGTGAGACTGGCCAGTTGGGTTTGGAATAGCCATGTCAAAAACAAGGCTTTCATGATGACAAAATGCTAAATTTAATGATACCTCAATAATCATCAAACAATTCAAATAACTTCCAATGACAAGCACAAGGTTAAGTGGTCTATGTAGGTTTTTGCAGTGTGTGAGGATTGCTTAGACATTGCTAATTAAAACTTCATTACATTTGTTTTGTGTATAGAGCACACTTTTGGAAAGAGGGTTCCACATTTCATCCAGATTTTCTTCCAACCACTGCAATGTCTAAACTAGCATACAGAACAACTCTGCGAAATGTGTCCCAGCCAGTCCAAAAACAATGATGACACACTGCCCTAACCGACATGAGGGGTTCTTGAAATGTTACATCCAATAAAAATAAAACTGTTTTGGCTAATTCACATTTCTTCCAACCTCCAAGCCAGGCATGACAACGACAACAACGTTATTAGGTTTGGTGAAACACGACCTCTGTCTACTACTGTCTTGGCTTTATAGAGCCCTGCTGCTTTAAGCCATTGGTTAGTTCAGTGTTTCTCACCTAAATCCAGTTTTTCACCACAGGAAAACATTTAACAGCCACGCATTTTGATACAACAGCGTGAATAAATCATGGGTCAGGCATTATCTACTGATGAAAAGTACTGTAATGGGACGCCAGAGAAAGGACTGAGCAGGAGCAGAGTGTCTCCCTCATCTGTCATCATGGATCTAAGCAGACACCAAGATGGCCTTTACCAAAGTCTCCATCTTATCCTGAGGATGTCTCACTGAGGAGAAAACGCTCAGCATAAATATTATGTGCTGACTAGTAAAAGACATTTGCATTTACAGAAAACAAAAACAATATTTAGATATTTTACCTCATGCATGTCATATGCAAAGTCCCCTAGAAAACACAAAATAACATTAGTCATGCAGAATTTGTCTAAAATGCGATCTATAACAGCATAGTTAAGATCAACAGTTGTCCACATTAATAGGGATATTCACCCATGGAAATCAGTTGTTAGTTACACTCCACTTACCAACGTGTAAAATGGCATCATACATCCCGATCTGGGTCTCCTTCTGCAGTCTGGCCAGAGATTGGGGGTTTTCATTGCCCATGTCCCCATAGATTGCAAACCTGGGACTCCAACTATAGCTCTCATTCAGAGCAGTAAAGGCAAACACATCACTCCAGCCAGCCTCACTGCCACAATGGTAAACTGTAGTCAACACAGGGTACAAAAAAACTGTCAATATCACTATGATGACTGGACACGGACAGGACACAGACACCTAACCTACCATAAGCAGAGACCGGTCTTAGGTCGGTGAGAGTGACCCTGTGGATATACATTTTCCTCCCCTCCGACCCACCATCTACAAACAGAGTTGTGTTGCCCTTGGCAGTCTGCTCAAACACCCGGCTCCCCCACTGGCCATACTCCACGGTGCTCTCGTCCGTCTCGTTGAAGGTGGTCCAGGTGATCTCCATAGAGCCAGGGAACCCTGGGGGAAAAAAAACCTAGATCATTTTCCAGCCAGGGGCCAGCTGATTGGACTACTAACCCTGCCTTCCTGGAAGACTCAATACTTTGATCCACTTAAATAAGCTGGGATACACACTCAAAAGTCTGATATTGTTAACAGCTCATAAGTCTGTGATTGGAATATCCCTGTTGGAAAGATTTTGCCTTGGGGGATTTGAACTGAGATAAGGAATGCATTGGAAGAGAGTGCATTCCTTATCTAGGGGGCATCAAATTACTCCCATATAGGCCTATCCCTCACATTCACATTAGAACAGAAAGTTGCCTATAAGACAGATCAAGTAACTAATCTTTATGACAGTTAGTGTGTGAAATAATTGTCAGTGTTTACAAACCAAAGACCGATACCTTCTGTCCCTAAGAAAAGCCAAATTAAGGTCCTGTGTAGCTCTATTGGTAGAGTACTGTATGGCTCTTGAAACACCAGAGTCGTACATTTGATTGTGGGGCCAGTACAAAAAATACAATGAATGCAGACTGGATAAGAGTGTCTTCGAAATAATGAAAATGAAGGCACTACACTACATTTCAAAACACCTAATGAGTATGCATCTCACTGCAATAACTATCATTTAAAACTTGAAAATTAAAAAAACATTCATATTTAAGATTAATGGATACCGATAAAAGACTTACCTGGATAGGAAATGTGCACCTGCTCAGGCTGGGTCCCAATTGGAGGGACACCCAATACTGGCAGAGGTGCCAAGCTCAGCAACACAAACACAGCACCAACAGACCACATATTTTGACTATTCCACCAGTTCTGGCAAAAAGGAGACATGCAGTTGAGAAGGAGGAAGTGGACAATATAATGCTATATCTGCAGCCGTGTGACTTTTTTTGCCCTCTCAGTGAATGTCACATGACATGGATACATCATTCAGACTCACTAGATTTTCTGTTTCCCGTAAATGAACCACAGCTTTTCAGGATCCAAACTGTCTCAATCGCATTACAGAAAACTATATCAGATTAATGTTCTTGCAATAGTGTACTACACCATCAGTAAGCCTCTCAGTCAGTCAGTCAGTCAGTCAGTCAGTGTCTCAGAATCAGTCAACCAAACTGCTGACAAGGAAAAACACTTGCGAAGTCAGCAAAAATAAAATGATTGCTATACAAGAAGCCAACATGCTATATAAAATTACACTTATATTATTGATTTTTAAAATGAAGCAATGAAAGATTCAATATATGAAGAATAGGAATGAACTTTGAATATTCTCAAAAATAGTAATGGTTAATTAACTGTCCTTGTCAGAAACAATTCAGATTAACATTTCGAATTTGAATGCACTCAGCATTTTGAACACTAGATGGTGCAAAAACAATAATCCAAATACTAGTAAATACATTATGTACATCATGCAGAGTTCAGGATCTACATCTCAGTGTTCAGGATTCAGGGTAGGAACAGCTGGTTACTGTCGCGTTCAGCAAAAACCAATATTAAAGAGGATAGCAGCACCAGCCTCATGACATGTTGAGATTACAAAGTATGACTTGCTGTATATAGAACGTATTTTCGACTGACAGGAGGTAAGTAAATGCAAAATAGCAGAAAATTATAGTTCATTAGCTAGCTAAAAATGTACGTATAGTGCAGTGTACACATACTAGGGCCGGTTTCGCAGGCACGGATTAAGCCCAGTCCAGGACTAAAAAAACAGGCTCAATGGAGTTTTCTTAGTCCATGTCTGCGAAACCGGCCATAGTTAGCTAGCTATAGAAATACAATCACTAACCACAATTAATCTGTGTAGCAAGCTACTGTAGCTTGATAGCTATATCCTTTCATATACATAGCTAGATTTTAATGCTACATGTCCGTTGAGGAAGGCAGTTAACCCTAATGAAATTAGATATGTCACGTCTGAATAAGACTGAGCGCCTGCTAAATTCAACAGTAGATGTGATGTTGCAGCATACAGTACTGTAACGTAAATTGTTGCGAATAACAGCAGTTAACGCTATCTGCAGTGCTTTTTGGCTGATAACTATAGCTAAGATATGTAAGTATCATGACACTTCTAACAGTAGCTTCCAATAACCTGGAGAGAGGATTTATGAGACAAATTAGCTCTCACCTTTTCTGCTGAGCTACGTCATTGTTTGAAACTACAACAAGGTGCTCGCAAGGAATTGTGGGTAGAACTTGTTCGCCCTGTTCGTTGTATTGGTTTGCCCTAGGAGTTCCCTACCCCAATGAGGTTTGCCCAGCTACACATCCTTTATCCTAAGGTGGGGGGGGGGGGACTATCCGATAATGGATTTTGAGGAACTTTGAAAATGGAGGTTGAGTAGTATGGATTTGAAATTCTAAAAAGGCGTGTAGACCCAGGCTAAATTGTCTTCACGAAAACATTTTAGGTTGACGCACAGTGAAATACTGTGTTATTTGATTTACAGTAGTTATACACACTGTCTGGGAATGGCGTTTTTTCCCTGAAGTGGTACAAAAATGCAGAATTTACGTATTGTACTGTCAAAATATTTTATGCAAAATTATCAACCCATTTTTTGATGGAAGAAACGTTACAATAAATCTTTAATTTACTCAAATCAAAATCTTTTAGTTAACATTTATTTAAACACATTATTTGATGTACAATGTGCCTGATTGATTGAGACATTTCAGAATTAAAAATGGCCCAAGCTTTATTCCTATAAAAAATCCTAAATTTCTGGGGATCTGTGATAATTTTTTTCATCTTCAGTGGTTCTTATCCAGACGGCTGTAATTTTATTACCATTTTTTATGTGCTACATTCTTTTATTCATTTGAGGAGTTTGGATTTATAATGATTGCAATTTGTCCTTAGCCTCCAGGCAATTAATAATGACCTCTGAGGAGCAGGACAGTGACGATGGAGAATATCGTAGCATTGAAGATGCCCATCCAAGGGATATGGCCCAGTACAGAGTTATCTACACTCATGCAAAGAACACCAAGGAGGCAAGTTTTGGCATGAAGGGGTAGGATTATTTTCAGTGGCAGTCTGTCATAGACCAGTAATGACACATGTATGTACAGTACCAGTCAAAAGTTTGGACACACCCACTCCTTCAAGGGTATTTCTTCATTTTTCCACATTCTAAAATAATATTGATGACACATGTTATTTCCTGTGTTATCATGTAGTAACCAATAACGTTAAACAAATCAGAATCCATTCATATTTTTAATTCTTCAAAGTAGCCACACTTTGCATTGATGACAGCTTTGCACACTCTTGGCATTCTCTCAACCAGAGAGAATTGGGTCATTGTTGTGGGTCATTTTCCTGTTGAAAAACAAATTATAGTCCAACTAAGTGCAAACCAGGTCAGGTGGCATTTTGCTCCAGAATGCTGTGGTGGCCATGCTGGTTGAGTGTGCACTGAATTCTAAATATATCACAGACAGTGTGGCCAGCACAGCCCCCCCACACCATCACACCTTCTCCATGCTTCACGGTGGGAACCACACCTGGAAAATAGTATAACTAAGGAAATACCCTTGAATGAGTGTGTACAGACTTTTGACTGGTACAGTATGAATTTTTGAATAGTATCAGCAGTGTTTTGTGAACACCTCCATACAGGTTCCTTGAAATTTAT
Source organism: Esox masquinongy (assembly GCA_016801175.1). Lineage (NCBI taxonomy): Eukaryota > Metazoa > Chordata > Actinopteri > Esociformes > Esocidae > Esox > Esox masquinongy. Next base: position 37,657 of record JACXGI010001051.1, on the reverse strand, counting down.
ACTGCGATATGTGTTTTACTTCTAGTTGGAATTCTGTGAAAAGGAAAACATTATTAAGAAGAGGTATGTTTTTCTTTTTCATTGCTTCATATATTTTATGGCTGTGCCTTTGTGTCTGAGTATTCAGCCATGTTTCATAGATGTTCAGCAGGTCGTTCAGCGTACAACCCTGGGAGACTCAAGCGGGTTGTGTCATGTAAAAGGAAGACCCACCATCTCAATGTTAGCCGGAGGAAGCAGCCATCTACAGGGAGAACTCACGATGTGGCCAGCAAAAAGAATGAAATTGCCTGTGTACAGGACGAGATGGAAGAGATATTTTACATGGACCCATGGGAATTTCCACCCACAGTCCCTAATACTAGTGAGGAGCGTGTTTCAAAAGACAGTGACTACTTTACAGAGGTTTGAAATACCAGTAGTCTATAGGCCTTAAGTGTTGGTTGTCTTATCATCATGATATGCTTGTTGTCACATAGAGTATTGGAGTATATTCCAACTCTGCATTTTTTTAGTTGTCAAAAGACCACAGCAGAATGATGGAGGTGCTGTTTGGAAGAAACCTGAGACTGGCTGTTGCCTTGACCCTGTGGCAAAGAAATGTTGGAGAACTGCTGACATATTTTTTAAGGTACTGAAGAGCATACTACTGTACTTATTTTTTAAGCACTGTAGTCAAGTTTGAAATGCCTAAAATGTCTTAGATTTTTTTATTAACAATTAGCTATTTTCTCCCACAGAATCCAAGACTCTGGTGTATTTGTTGATTTTCTTCCAATGATAATAAAAAGGTAAATGTCTTATGTATATGTGTATATATACATACATTGATTTTGAAAATATGACTGATCATGCAAAAAAAACTGGCTTTTATTTAAGGATAATGATCATATGAAGCCATTTATTATCATACAGTTGTTTGGCACCTTTTTAAATCATAATAATAACAGAAATCACCCAAATGGCCCAAATCAAAAGTCTACATACCCTTGAATGTTTGGCCTTGTTACAGACACACAAGGTGACACACACAGGTGAAAATGGCGATTAAAGGTGAATTTCCCATACCTGTAGCTTTTTAAATTGCAATTAGTGTCTGTGTATAAATAGTCAATGAGTTTGTTAGCTCTCACGTGGATGCACTGAGCAGGCTAGATACTGAGCCATGGGGAGCAGAAAAGAACTGTCAAAAGACCTGCGTGACAAGTTAATGGAACTTTATCAAGATGGAAAAGGATATAAAATGATATCCAAAGCCTTGCAAATGCCAGTCAGTACTGTTCAATCACTTATTAAGAAGTGGAAAATTCGGGGATCTCTTGATACCAAGCCAAGGTCAGGTAGACAGTGAAAGCTTTCAGCCAAAACTACCAGAAGAATTGTTCGGGATACAAAGAAAAACCCACAGGTAACCTCAGGAGAAATGCAGGCTGCTCTGGACAAAGACAGTGTGGTTGTTTCAAGGAGCACAATACAACGATACTTCAACAAAAATGAGCTGCATAGTCGAGTTGCCAGAAAGAAGCCTTTACTGCGCCAATGCCACAAAAAATCCTGGTTACAATATGCCCGACAACACCTTGACACGCCTCACAGCTTCTGGCACACTGTAATTTGGAGTGACGAGACCAAAATAGAGCTTTATGGTCACAACCGTAAGCGCTATGTTTGGAGAGGGGTGAACAAGGCCTATAGAGAACAGAATACCATCCCCACTGTGAAGCATGGTGGTGGCTCCAGGCCCGGATGCAGGATGCATTGACTGAGGGGGCATTTTTCATGAATGTGGGAGCATATCTAATTCATATACCATTTGCAGTGTTTATAGACAAAACTGAGGGGGCATCTGGAGGGGCAATGCCCCCTTTTGCCCCCCCGTGGCACCGGGCCTGGGTGGCTCACTGATGTTTTGGAGGGATGTGAGCTCAAAAGGCACGGGGAATCTTGTGAAAATTGATGGCAAGATGAATGCAGCATGTTATCAGAAAATACTGGCAGACAATTTGCATATTTCTTCTGCATGAAAGCTACACATGGGACGCTCTTGGACTTTCCAGCACGACAGTGACCCTAAGCACAAGTCCAAGTTGACCCTCTAGTGGTTACAGCAGAAAAAAGTGAAGGTTCTGGAGTGACCATCACAGTCTCCTGACCTTAATATCATCGAGCCACTCTGGGGAGATCTTAAACCTGCGGTTCATGCGAGACAACCAAAGACTTTGCATGACCTGGAGACATTTTGCCAAGACGAATGGGCAGCTATACCACCTGCAAGAATTCGGGGCCTCGTAGACAACTATAACAAAAGACTGCACACTGTAATTGATGCTAAATGGGGCACTACACAGTATTAAGAACTAAGGGTATGCAGACTTTTGAACAGGGGTCAGTTAATTTTTTTCTTTGTTGCCATGTTTTGTTTTATGATTGTGCCATTCTGTTATAACATACAGTTGATTGTGAATCCCATAAGAAATAAAAGGCATGTGTTTTGCCTGCTCACTCATGTTTTCTTTACAAATGGTACATATGTTACCAATTCTCCAAGGGTATGCAAACTTTTGAGCACAACTATATATACTACCTATACAATAACAGTCAAAGATTTGGACACCCCTACTGTGTTCTGTGTACACTACTGTGTCCAAACTTTTTAGTAATACTGTATATATAATGTATATGTAGACTGTGTATGAGGGAATGATTACAGTTCATGATTCCTGACATTTCTTTAATCTTTTCCGATAGCCTTGATGATGAGTCACCGAGAGTTTCCATTGGCTGTTGTGTTGACCTTTTCCCTCTTGTGAAAAAGGTTCTCACTAATCCATATGAAGAGTGAGTAGACACACACCAAAATTTATTTATGACATAGGCTAAATCATTTACAGCAGGTATAAAATGATAACTTGCTTCCTTCTTCTAGCCTTGTACAGCCGCCTGATCCCGCAAGCTTCGATTTAACGCTACATGGATGTTTGTGTGGTCGTGATGGGTAGGCTTGAGTTTGGAGCCGTGGCATTGAAATGTAAGCTTGCGGGATCAGGCGGCTGTGCGAGGCTGAACTTCTTCAACCTCAATACAACAGAAATATAAAAAAATAAGAAAGACAATTAGAATACTATTTTACGTAGTCATAAAACTGGTATGTACACAATAGGTAGTATGCATTGAGATAAAACTGTTAAATACAAAAATAACCAAAAACACTTAAAGTTAACAAAAAGGCAACCATCTGTAGGCAACATATTCGGTATGATTAATGATTCAGTTTTTATTATATGTTCTTGACAACCCAACCAAAAACATTTCATGTTCTCTTGCAGTTACTTGGTAGTTGGTTTACAATGGATACAGTCAGTTTTGAAACATTGGTGGCCAGAGCTCTCAGCAAGTAAACGAAGTGACACTCAGTGTACGGATGGGTATGTTTACTCAACCTGCTGCCTGGGTGTGTTTAATTTGTTAGGCAGGCAGAACCATGTGTGACTGAAATGTGTCTTTCTTAAATATCATTGCAGAAATGTTCAAGTGTTCAAACAGCAGCTAAAAGAGTTTTGGAACCTGGAGCCCTATTTGATTTCAGTTCCAGGAAGTGCAGGGGAGATCGCAAAGGTGGGTTTTAAGTTTGATAATGTGACCTAAAGTAAATAATAATTTGAATATATCCAAGAGAAGTACAAATGTTCTTAGTGAAATATTTGTCATCATTCATTCTTGTTCTCCAGGTTATAGACTCTTGCCTTTTAAAACTGCCCTGATTGAAGTAGTGGGACATATTAAGCTCCTGACAATCTGATGTTGGAAATTCACATGTCGAAACAACTTATAATACACAATGTACTGTACTGGTGACAATGAAGTGTATTACTGGAGGTTTGATGTGAGGAAAGACGTTACCTGGATAGTTTGGTCGCTAAAGGGTGCCCTTCCAACTCATAGACACAGAACAATTTTTGTGCCTTTTTCTTTTTAAAGTATTTCAATGTAATTGAATGTAGAATTTGTGATGACCAAATGCTATCATGACTTCACTTCACAATGGCAAGAAATTGATCCATCAGATAAAAGTATATCGAACTGACTGGTTACAAAACCATTTGAAGGTGTGGTTAAGGAATTCAATTGGAACTTGATTTTGAACATTTATTTTACTGTAAATGTAAATAATTTCCAAAATAAAAATGTTAGTTCTACAGTGTTATGTGACACATTTGTGTTCAGCAAATCAGTGGTGTTTCAGAGTGCCGTGCCTCGTGGTTGATGAGATAGCGGTCATTAGTGAGAAGAAAGAGGCGACCGCTGGTCTGTGTTGACAGCTCCAGAGGGATGGCTGCTGCCTAGTTATTAACTAGTTGTTCGCTATTGCCACTGCAGATGTTTTCATATATCTAGTCAGGATACTGAATCTCTAGTTAGAGCCCATTGGAAGAAACTAAGAGATAATCTGTTATAGTTCACTCTGTAATTATTGGAACAGTGATTTTTTTTCTTCTTTTGGCTCCGTTCTGTGTATTTGAAATTAAAGAACTACTACGAGGCTAATGTATAGGTTCTCTACTTTTATTTGAGGTTATTTGAGTACACATTGGTTTCACCATTTATTCTATACTTTGTTTTTTAGAAACATGTATTTGGATACTGGAGCCGTGTTGTTTTGGACGTCATAGACACAACAATTTACTTGCATGCATTTACTTAACCAAAAATATTACAGTATCCACATTTATTTCAATACGTTGGTAACGTTTTATGGAAAACAATAAGTCAAGCTAGGGAGTGCTGAGTGATGAATATGGATTGAAAAGGCCGTTTACCTTTGGCTGTAGCATGATACAGCTCTGCCTCGCTTGGCTTATCGCTTGAATACACACTTCCCCTATGTCAGGGCATCAAAAAAGTACAAAAAACTATTGGAACAGATGAATGTCCGAATGTGTGGACTGCCTCAGGTGCTCATGTACTGCCGCATTATTGGTTCAAATTATTTTGACTGCTTTTTTAGCCAAGAACTCTGTTCTCTATCTCTCCCCATTTCCTGTAAAAAGAAAGCAGAAAAATGCCTGAAGAAATATATCTTTAAAAATACAGTATTGTGCAAAGTACTAGGCCCCATGAGAAAATTGTTTGAAGTTGTTTATTTGAGCAGTAAGTTTTTTATTTTCACTATGTTGCAAAAATGAGTAGTTATTTAATAAAAAGTAATAAGAATTCCTTGTGTTGTCGAAAAGATGATTGATATCTTGTCAAATGGCAGATATGTCATAAAGAAAGTTGAATACTGTAAATGCTGTTGAAGACCCAAAAGCTGTCTGCACGTGATGATCAGTACTTAAAAGTCAGTTCTAATCCAGGGCATCTGGCAGGGTCATCTCTCACCTAAGTGCACATTTCAATCGTCTGAAGAAGTCCTACCAGAAATGGCCTGTTAGGTCATGTTGCAGCAAAAAAAAAATGGAATTGCAGAAAGGCATCATGCAGAAGAGATTGCAATGGTTTCCTAGCTGCAACATGTCATACAAGGACATTTCTTGTTATAAATAAATAACTAATAATAATAATGTTTTTCCTTATGCTGGCAGAATCCAGGCAAACACAAATCATAGAATATATACTACATGTAGACATGAAGTGCCCGGTGAAAATCTTTGACCAAAGCTTTATTTGGAAGAAATACCTCAAACTTATATTTTAAACAGACAAAAAAAAAACACTCAGAAAATAATTACTCGTCACCATTAATTAATCATAAACTTACCATCATGAAGATAATTTGTGGACACTTCATCCGAATGGTGCTTTGTTCATGTGCTTTATGTTTTTTCACATAATACATCTTTAAAGTTTTTCTGTCACAAATGTCTCTAACAGACCTCTGCATAGCAGGGCGATGCAGTATGTGTGGGCTTAGCGGGACTAATTTAGGGCATGACCTCTTGTTTGTTGTTCCACTTGATCTACTTAAATAAACTGGCATTGCAACACCAAGACAAAGGTTGAAATCTCTTCTTCCCAGGATTGGGGGAAGTGTATGGAAGGCAATGATAATGAGCTAACCATCCCACTTCACACAGATAAACGGAGAGTGGTTCTAATGCTTGGTGTTACCTATTGTGACGTGAAAGTGGGGCTGAAGTCCATTCATGACTGGCCTGCAGAGGCTGTTCGGGAGGAACTGCTCCTCCGTGTTTATAGTTGGCGGCCTGGATAGTCTTAGCTTGTTTGCTTCCCTTGCCCTTCTCTCCCCATTTCACTGCTATCAAAGTACAGCGTACCGTATGTGAACACGACGGGGTGCAGTAACCGTGAAGGTAAGTGTATTCAGTCTTGGTTATTTCAATAAGATTAATTGGCCCTAAAGTAGATATTCCGTATGCGGTGGACTGTTCTGCCAAAAACTGTGACAAGAGTGGAATTACAGATTATCTTTGCTGTTGAAATCTCATGAATGGGTTTAACAATATTTTTAGAGAAATGTCATGCCTCCCTGTGTGTATGGTCAACTGAATCCACGATCATATCTGGTCACCCTGGGCACCTTCTTCCGTTACAAGATGCAGTGTTCTGGGATGTGGGCAGTGGCAGCAGTACTGGTGATAAGTCTCATGAGAGTGCACACTGAACACTTGGTAGCTGAAAACACCCATCTCCTGACCTCTGAAAAGCACAAGATAGTCCTCAACCAGGGAATGAATGGTATGTATGCCTGTATTGTTAATTTCATGTGATTACCAACACTGGATTCTATAGAATGGTTTTGCCTTTAGTTGTCATGTATCATTTAAGTGAATCTGTGCTTGAAAAGGTTCACATCTCAGCCTTCTCCCCTTGAAGTTTTATCTTTGCTAGTTTGAGAGTCTGTTATTCTAATACAGTTTCCAGACACATCTTCCAAAATATGCAGAGGTTCTGAAGGAATTATCCATCCAACTTGGCCTTTGTAAGCCAATAACAAAGTTGTAGGACATTCCTTGAGTAATAGGCATTGGTTTAATAGGCTTAGTCTACCTTCCTCAACAGCTTCCCCCAAATGTCTTTTGAGCCCAAGCACCAATCGCATGTTGTAAGGGGGAAAAGTTCAGTGTACAGCCTAGCAGATTTCTGTCTCGTGGAACATTGCATTAAGTGGGGTAGCCTATTATCTGGTTAGCTATTTGCAATATGAACTGGCCTTATTTCAACAGGTAAGTTGACAAGGTAAGTTACCAGGTAAGGTAAGCAGAAATAGGTTCACGCCCACTTAGGAATGGCTGTGCGCACTAGCTTGGGGATAATGTTACAGCTATTCCGGAGCTAGATCCAATTGCAAAGCCTAGATCAAACTGATCATACTGACTCTTCCCAATGTCATACTTCAGATTGTTTCGAAACACTTCTTACGTTTCACATTTCCTATCTGCTGATTAGAGCGACATAATATTGTAGTGACACACGTCACAGACTGAACAGCTGAGATACTACAATAGAGCATCAATGCTTAACCACGCTTATCTTGGACATTTTAAAATCCCTTGTATATTGGAACTGCCTAGCCATTGCGATGAGCCGGTCAAGGATGAGCCAGGGAGTGGCAGGTTAATCATCACAGTCCCTTGTACAGTACCTTGAATCGGTGTGAACGACTCTTTGAAAATCCTGATGATCAGCTATGATTTGATCAACTTGACATGACAACTCCCTGTGTAATCTAAGTGACCCTGCGTCAATTCTGTTTAATGCCACCTCATCTTGCAGATCTCCCCAGGGACTGTTATGAGATGCTGATGGTTTCGGGGGGTCAGGCCCGGGATGGAGTGTATCTAATTCAGCCTGATGAATACCCTATCCTGGCCTACTGCGCCATGCAAGAGGGTGGTTGGACCGTGGTACAGCACATAACAGTCAATAGCACTGAGGACTTTGACCGCACCTGGGTGGAGTACAAGCAGGGCTTTGGGACCCTGACTGGGGACCACTGGCTGGGCAACGAACACCTCCACCACCTCACCCGAGGGCCTGGACGCTACAAGCTGGGCATCAAGCTGGTGGACAAAGATGGCGTCACTAAGACGGGTGAGTATGACCCTGTCATGGTGGAGGACGAGCGGTCCGGGTTCAGGCTGCGCCTCGGCCTGTTCCAGGGCTCCGCCTTGGATGCTCTCACCCAGGACACGGAGAACTACCTACACGACAACCAGAGGTTCACCACTAAGGATCGGGACAACGACAACTACTTCCAGAACTGTGCCAAGCTGGAGTTCCAGGGTGTGGCGGGCGGCGGCTGGTGGTATGATGCCTGCGCCGGGGCCAACCTCAACCGCAGGAACGTCATCTACTGGCAGAGGGACTGCAACAAGGAGCACCTGTGTAAGTATGCCTGGATGATGGTGAGACCCTCAGACACGGTGAAGGTGGTCCACACAGGGGACTGCAAGAAGGATGAACTGTAGGTCGATCAATACCGTCCCGTGGTCACAGTGCAGTGCTGTCAGCATACGCTGTTTACATCGCGATGACAATAGTTCAAATGTTTAATACAGAAACACAGAGCCGCGTGATCACGAAAATACCGAAGAAGACAACAGTTCAGTTTCAACTGACTGGTCACATTTCTAATGTAATTAAAAAGCATGCTATTTTGGGGATTTCATACCCCTAACTGCAATTATTGGTATCTTAAAGATGCATTTCATTTTGTGGTCATAATATCACAACTTTTTACACCTTTTGCAGTATTTATTTACTATGTTGTTGGGCTGTCATTTTGCTGAGATATTTGATTGTATAGCCTTACCAGAACATCAGGAGGTTATATTATACAACAAAGAGGACCTAATATGATTAAACATAATAATTATCTAACAAGTAATTTTCTGGTGTGTACTTTATTTGAAGGTGTCCCACGTAATTTAGCTTGAAATGTCATGTTTTTTTTTGTAGTGTTTATACACAGTTGAAAATTTCATACCGAAATTTCTTGTAATCAAATCTCTTCCGCCCTGTTTCTATACTGTATGGCTTCATTTGGATTTAGAGATGAATATGTTTGTACTGAACATGTTTTTTTGTGTTGGTGGAAACATTGGCTGATGAGTGTCTCATTAATTGTATCTAACTAAACTGAATAACACATATGAACAAGGCTTTCATTATCAAAGTGTACAATCGTTTCTTATCCAGCTCGTTCTGAAGTCAGGATAAGAACTGCAATAGCCCTTAAAACAAACCATATGTAGTCTAATGTAACTATAATATAATTAATCAATCAGAACAAGTTTTTCTATTAAATATCTCTGACCATTCTGCATGTTGTTTCATGTTATATATTTTGATATACACTAATGTTTGGTGTACAGTATTCAGTATTTGGGGCACAATTATTAAACACTTTTGTATATCTTGTAGGCAATGATCCAAATATTGATTAATTAAAGAACAATACTATGAACAAAACGTATTCTTGTCTAACATTTGTACTTTTCACACAGCCCCTAATTGTAGACACAATTCAAGTACAAAACAGAAATATTTCCACACGAATATTAGTCATTTAGTCGCCATACGTGTTCCTCTGTAAGGATTGGCTCATGTCAGTTTGCTGCCCACTACTGGGTTTTGCCCATACCAGTAGAGATTGTCTTCCACCCTCTTCTTTTTCCACTGGCAGAGCAGCAGCATACGAAATGTCTTCTGGAAGGTCTTGTTGCAGAGGGCGTAGCACATGGGGTTTACTGTGCTGTTGACGTAGCACAGCCAGTAGCCCAGGTGCCAGAGTGACAGAGGGATACAGTCTGAGCAGAAAGTTGAGATAAGTACCATGATGTTGTAGGGTGTCCACGTCAGGATAAAGGCCAGCAGAATGGCACTGAGCGTCTGGGCAGCCTTTCTCTCCTTGATCAGCACCATCCTCTTCCTTTTGGTCAGCTGGATCTTTAGAGTGGTGTCTATTGGCTTGGAGGAGGAGGAGGGTGGGGCACTCATAGAGTCAGCTGAGGAGAAAGACGATGGGGCCATACCGGTGTCTCCATTTTTGCTTTGCTGGGCACCGCTGGTAGTGTCTTTGGGAACTGGTTTGAACTTGTAGGAAACACACTTTTTGCTCTTCTGGGAGTTGGTCTTGGGTGGTGTGTTGAAAAACGTGTCCTCCTCGTAACTACTGAGCTGCTCATTCTGGCAGCCTGCTGTGTCTGTGTTTTGCTCACACGACTGGTTCCGATAGGTGGGCTGGAAACCCCCCGGGGACACTGCCCGCTCTTCGTCTTCCGAGGAGGCGTAGCTGTTGAAGGTGGTCAGCTGGTCACTCTTGGACCACTCGTCATTGACGGCTGCGGCTGATTTGGCTGCATTACTCCTGCTGGAGGAGGACCAGGAGGCCTTGGTACCGTCTCGGGAGGTGGAACTGAGCTGCTTACAGTTGAAGCAGGATCTGATGATGGTTTTCTGGGGATTAGTGACACTAGGATTTGTGGAACTGTTGATGCCCTGGAGCTCAGCAAGGTCCTTGGTGCGACGTTCTGTCTCCTTGTAGATCCGACAGTACAGGATGGTCATGATCGACACTGGGATGTAAAACGCTGCAATGGCGGTCCCAAATGTTATCACTGGCTCTGAGAAGAACTGGATCTGACACTGCCTCTCAGGGACTGTCCTTTTCCCCACAAAATACTGCCAGCACAGTATGGGCGGGGCCCACAGGATGAAGGAGACAAGCCAAGCCATTCCTATCATTACCCCAGCCCGTTTGGGAGTGCGTTTGGCTCTGTAGGTCAGCGGTCGTGTGATGGAGAAGTACCGGTCAAAACTGATGACAAGCAGGTTCATCACTGAGGCATTACTGGCCACATAGTCCAAAGCCAACCAGAGGTCACAGGCCACACTACCAAGGGCCCAGTACCCCATCAGTATGTATGAGGTGTAGAAGTTCATAGAGAACACACCTATTATGAGGTCCGCTACAGCCAAACTCAGTAGATAGTAGTTGTTGACCGTCTTCAGCTGGCTGTTGACCTTGAACGACAACATCACCAGGACATTTCCCACTATCGTAATCAGGCTCACGATAGCAGACACTGTTGCTATGATCACGACTTCCCATAAGCTGTGTGTGACAGGGTGGATGTCTGATCCATTGCCATTCATGGATGAGTTCTGTATTCCTCCACCTTCCATGTTGTCTATCTCAGGTTGTCCTTATTGTGGTATTAGTGGTATGACTATGACGTAGTAGTCGGTTGGATACGTCATCTTAAATAAGGAATGCTGAAAAGAAAGCAGAAAGTGACTTGATAAAACAACTGCAGTTCATCTCCAAAAGCAAATTGAATGTGTGTTATGTAGTGCATGTACACTACATAACACAAAGGCTAGTACCACAAATAGCCACTAGGTGGCAACCATTATCAAGCCATCCCTCGTGAGGGAAGTAGGGTACTGATGCTCGCACCGGCCAAAGACTTGGAGCGTACACCAATCAAAACAACTTGATAACACTTTGTAGGACCTCAGTCTAAATAAGTGTGACAACAGCAACTGAAAAATATGCATGTTTGTGCTTGGTCATAATAAATTGACTGAGTATATTTTTGCTGCAAAAAAGAAATGCAGCATAAACCTGTTATACAGCTTCGGAAAAAAATGAAGAGACCACTGTACCTTTTTCTTTCCTTTCCAAAAAAGTTGAAAAGGAAAGCTTTGAGTGAGGAACAGAAGCGTTCAATTTGCAGTGGTCTCTTAATTTTAACCTTTCTGTTCCTCACTCAAAACCTTCCTTTTCGACTTTTTTGGAAAGGAAAGAAAAAGGTGCAGTGGTCTCTTCATTTTTTCCGGAGCTGTATATATAAACAAGTCTGATGTGTTTTCCTCCAGTTCATGTATCTTAATGTAGTATGAATAAGTGGCAGTATTTACGTCCTTCATAGGCAGTTTCATACAGAACAGAGATACATCAACAGACAGAGACAGATGAACACATGGGTCATTTTATGCAGCCTCACCAAACAACTGTGGCACGTTATTAAATCCAGGTCAAAGAAATGTATCCGTTGCTCATTAGTATCTGCAAACATGTTTCTGTCTGTATTGAACCTCATACTATCTTTTCTTTTTTAAATCATTAAAAAATACATACATAACTCTTGATTCTTTGACATGTAAATAATGTTTTCAGGAAAATAAAATGAAATGAGGCTGAAACAAAAACAAGGCATGCTCCTTGCTCTTTTTCTGTTAAAAGATGAGGGATATGTAATCACCCTGAAATTCATAGGGGTATAGATAATCGGATAAAGCTCATGAGGCATATGTTATATTTTTCAAGAATCCCTGGTTAGGGCCCCCAGCACAGTGGTTTAATTCACTGCCTTGCAGTATAGCTGCGTCATTATGGCTGTAGAAGTGAATATCGAACTGGGCTGCCATGTCTCGTCGCACTCTACTGACTCCTTTGGGAGGTTGGGAGCCTGCAAGCTCAGTCGTGGTTATTGATACATGCGTGTGTGCTGGCAAAAACTGGCAGAGTGATGAGAAGTGAGTGGTGTGATATTCAAGGAGTAGCTTTTGTATAACAGTTCTATTAGTACTTATACCCTGAGATTTTATTGAGCTTTTATGACCTCAACTACCTTAAACACATTCTGTATTTAAGGTCATTTGAATTTTATACATGGTCATACTAAGTTATGACTAGTTAGTACTATAAGCAACTAAATAAAGTGCTCATAAAGTTGAACAAAATGTATAAAATCATTAATTTAAATACTGAGTATATATTATTTTATACTAACACTATTGCTCAGAAAAATCTATATAAACAAGTTGTTAAAAGCTAAAAAGAATTTTAGATAAAAGGTAAGGGTCAAAATTATGCACACCTCTATAATTAATACTTTTTCTATAGCTCAAAGTACAAGTATAACAGCACTGAGACTTTTTGAATCTTTACTCAAATGGAATTCAAACAAAACCTTGATAACATTTGTCTGTTCCTGCGGACTGGCCATTTCAATTTAAACCACATGTTTTCAATGGTTTTCAAGTCAGGAGATCATCGGTATTTGGCCATTGCAAAATGTTGATTTTTTGGCAAATAGACTGTTGATTTTGATGTGTGTTTAGGGTTAGTTTCTTGCTAGCAGATCCAATTGCTGCCAAGTGTCAGGCTCCTGGCAGATGAAACAGTGTTGTGATCTAAAATATCCTGATACTGGGTAAACTTCATACTGCTGTTGACCTTCACAAATGCCCCAGGTCTAACGACGGCAAAATAGTCCCTTATCATAAAAGATCTTCCACCAGATTCTACAGTTGATGGGTTCAAAGGGCTTAGGAATTCTCAGTTTGGTCCGGCAAATTAGTGGAGGATTTGAAGTTGAAATGACAACATGATATGTGGAATATAATAGTGCAGTCTTGGGTAAGTACATGCAGAGTTCTGTCTCTACAGGTGATCTTTCTGATCAAAATCAGGGATACAGGTCCCGTTCCAGCCTATGGTGATATGGATAATTTGTAATGTGAACCAAGATTTAAAAAAGGTCTTATCAATTAAATTACTATAGACAAAACTTAACAAAAGGACACTCAAAGGTCAATATTAATACAGAACCACTATACTTTGATTCATATTGGTTGGAAACAAGTTGATTTGAAAATTTTAATAAACCACCTTTGGTCTTCTAAAATATACTGAATTGGTAGTATGAGTATTTAATGGATATACACGCAGATGGCAAGTGTCTTTCTGTAACTAGGGAGACAAAGAAGTGATTTATTGTAAATGATAAAGCCTGGTATTAATGGGGCTAAAAAAAAGTGCTTAAGCTTTGACGGAATAATCAACAAACAGACAAAGGGAGATAGCTACAGTGTGTCATTTCTGTCCCCGTAGGTTGTTTGAATTGTTTGGCAAGGTGCTGGTTGTAGCAGGTGTTTGCTCTGCCTTCTGGGTGAGTTCATCCAGCTAAACGAAGAGAAGCATTCTTAGGTCATTTCAGTTTAGAGCTACATATTTACTGACTGGAATTGATAAAACAAAATAAAACCTGGATCATTGCAGTATTTCCACACACATTTATGTGAAATTAATCCAGCTCAATTTATCCATCCTTCATTTATCTTTGTGCTGGCTGCACAAAGTCATACGTCTTCACTACAGTATGATTCTGACTGGGCTGCCTGGCATTCTTTTAATCATTAGTTATGTCATGACTATTACGATTTTGTGATCAAGTAGATTGTATCTGAGCAACACACAGAATTCAGAATTGTTTTAGTGGTTAAGCTATCTACACATGTGGCCAACAGATTTTGAGGTGTCATACTGTATGTCAATTGGACCTAATGGTGATTCAACATGCAATCTTGACTGATTCTAACCAATTGAATCTAGCCCTGGAGAAAGGAACTTCAAGTGCTCATTTCAACGGTCTGCCCTTTTCTTTCTGCCAGGTCATTCAGGTTAATGGTCATGGACTCAGGCATATGTCGATGTAGTAGCACCCTTAGAGACTGAGAAAATGAAATAGTGATTGGAGTGATTGCTATCATTTATTCTGCCCTGTGTTTCTCTGTCACATCTGACAGCAACAGTATCTTCCTATAATTGAATTTTGTTGACAACATTGCAGAAAGACACAGAAAACTACAGCTCTAATGTGTTGTTGAGAGGAAAAACAGTTGACTGTGTCTATAACCATTACCATATAGAACATGAGAGATACATAAATGTTGGTTGAAGCTAGGGTGTGAAGGTGGTTGACCTCAGGGCCTTGTTAAGTGCACATCCACAGTGCTATAACAGGTCCATGCTTCTTGAATCAATGGGATAACTCAGTAATGAGAAATTCCCATTTCTATCCGTGAAGTAGACACCTGCTTGGTCGTTCCTCTCCTCAAAATATTTGCATTATGAGTCTACTGAGAAATCTTTGTGCAAAACGCCACAAACACAGTATTCGTACACCGCGATTATTTTTCAAATAAATGCACTGAACAGGCTATTTCAGTCTTAGATTCTCTGTCTCAGTACAAGTATAATAATAGACTACCACACTCCTTTTTTGATTCAGAATACCTAGTCACCTGAAGAACTCATCTCAGTCTTGGAAGATTAATCTACCCTCTGTCAGTTCACCTAACAGTGGTAGAGTAACTTCTCCACTCATTGATATTCTGTTGGCACACCGTGTTTGGCAGGAGTGCCAGTGGCAGCCTGAGGCCCACACAAATAACATTCCACTCACCACAGGGGGGCTCAACAAACCCTTGGATCGCCCTTCAGCTTATTACTGTGACATTTTATGTCGCGTTTTTCTTCTGCACTATCATTTTCTGTCACTAATCTGTCTTGTCTTGTCTCTCCCTCTTTATTATTATAATTGTTTATTCAGTCACTCTCTCTGATGCTCTCATCACCATTAGCTGCTTGGTCTGTTAGAAACCAACATTTGATTTGATCTTGAGGCAAAATGGCTATCGTTATCAAGTCCAAAGTAACCTACATTAAATAGGCTCACTCGACAATCGCAAGAGAAAGTGAGACATCTGGCACCCAATTCTATTTTCTGGCCCGGGTGGAGTAAGTGGGAAGGGTCAATAAAAGTAGACCAGAGCCAGCTGTTCCCTCTCACATGTCAGAATAATATGGAAGAACTGTAAACTCACATGGGAAATGCTCACTTACAAAAACAATAGTAAAAGGCATTTGTGAACTCCAATCCATCATCTGAATAGCTTCATATAGGTGATATATTGGTCAGAAACGGAGAGGCGCTGTCACCAGGGTTTTCCTAATCTCATTGCTTAAGCAACACCTCGGGCTTCTCAAGAGTCTTCAAAGGTTGTCAGTCTTCCGAGGTTGTCAGGTCATGTGTTGACCAATGTGACATCCTGATTAGAAGAGCACTGTGGAAAAGAGTGAAATTGCGTGTTAAAATGCCTAGTAGGAAATAAATATTTATCCTCGTTGAATCCAGAAGGACATAATTAAACAAAATAGAAATCTCAATCCACCCTATTTGATGGTACTCCAGTTTGAAGGAAATGTGTTTGCTTAAGGAATAAACACTTGCCTACTAGACTGAGAGTCACCAGTAAGAGTTGTTCTCCTCTTACAATATAATGTTTTAGAGGCAAGACCAGTTTCTTAATCAATAAATTCCTTGCCAGAAAGGGAAACAATTGATTATGACTAAGCCTTGCCTCCCAGGTAATGAACACACTGCCGACAGCACAATGCATTATCCCTCAGAAACATGTGAGGTGATGAGCAGCTTGGCGTGGCTCAAATATCCACCACAGTTAACCCTTTGAGCAATGCCTAAGATGGAGTTACATAGTGGAGTGAGAGTCATATCAGACTGTAGACGTGACTTTGGCCACAAAAGCTGCATTAGTGCAAAGTCACTTTTGAGTCAGTACAGAAGGGGTATTTTTGGAAGAGTATAGACCCATCAGTAACACAGTATTGTTTAACATGACACCCCAAGAAAGCAGAGAGTTAAACCTTCATTGTGGAAAATGACTGGCCCTGTTCAAGAAGCACTTGCGAGAATATCACCATGTCCTCAATTGAGCTCTGTGAGGATACACTTCCATTGTCTCAGGACCAGGATTAGAAAATACCTTTAAGGTCCCCTTCTGACAGGATCAAGGTCATTTGAAGGCAAACCCCCTGAAGCGAGATCGGACCTACAGTATCAGGGAGAATCCAATCCTGTGGTCATAAGTGTCAGACCTGCCCTTCCACCTGGAAAAATAAGTCTACGTGACACAGCTTTTCCCATCCTCCAAGATTAGATTTCCGGAATAAAAACCCTGTCTCAATAGCTTAAAGCGTGTGCGCACAAGTTGGTCAACGCTTGCTCTCGCTGAGCTGAAATTTCTGGGCCCCACCTAGAGAAGCTCAGCTGCTTCCGCAGCATGAACCAACTAATTGTGACATACCAGTAGGGTCACCTAAAACATTTCACCCTGAGGTAAGCCCTGCCGACCGGCCAGATTCTCAGCTAACCGCCTGAGACAGCTCCACGATACCAGACTCTTTCATTCCTGCCTTGCCTGTAACACCTGACTTGGGCAAATCTGAAGACAGGGGTGGGCAGAGACATTCATGTCAGTCATCTTTTCTTAGCTCTTGCAGTAAAACATGCTGCTGATCAAGTACAACTGGGCACAGTCAGTAACACAGAATGATCAAGCCATGTCACTTGTTATGGCTTGATATGTTTACTCATTTTCTGGACACACCATCACAACAGAAAACAACTAAATTTAGTCCACTGAATACATCAGTGTGACTGTCGTAACGTTAAGTTAAAATAAAATTTGGGTTTTAGAAAAACATGACTAGGGCTGAGCCATGATTTCATCATCTGGAAGTCAGGACACAAGCACTTATTGGCCTTGAAAGATGACTATTATATTGTATTCTGGTTTTGTTTGCAATTAGAGTGCTTTCCCTACAAGTACTTTACCAAGTTATTGACTGAATAGAAACATACATTGGTCAATGCTTAAAGCAGCAGGGCCAGGGTCTCTGTTGTTCCGTTCCACAAATATTGTGAATGCAATACAGGAGCTTGAACAACACCAGCAGTGACACCAGCAGAGAATTCAAAGCTTGGGGACTCGCATGCTCGACCTACACTAAATCTAACTGCTGACTGAAATTCTAAAGGAAACATTGTAATGGTACTGCATGCTCAGACAAGCAAGCCTAAACATAGCCCCAGTTTGCTATAAATAGTGAATCTCTTTTTCAGTGAATTTTTAGGAATGTTTTCAGAACAGCGTCAAGTCTGACGCACATGTGGGAACAGACTATAACCTTGTTTTGTTCTCAGGTAAAAGCTTTTCTTGTGGGGAGATGCAGGGGTTGTTTTATGGGGAGATGTGGGTTAGGATTCAGCCAATGTATTCTGCCAGTGGCATACGCAAATAGGAGATTATTTTGATTTTTATTTAAAAATGCATATATAGGACTGTATATTCATACTGTATGGGACGGACAAAAACCCAGTGGTGAAAGCTTTGGACCAGTAACTGCAAATCTGTTGTACTGCCATTGACCAAGGTGCTTATAACCCCAATGGCTCCTTTTGTGGAAGTAGTTCTGTATAAAATTGTACGGTAACTTTAATGTATATTTGTTGGTATATTTTTGGTTTTGGCTGCCTTTTGTGTATTTGCATTAATGTTTTTTTGTGTTTGTTCTACTGAAATGATGTTGAGTATGTATTTAAATAAATGTACCTATGTCTTTTCACTTTAGCCATTTTGCTGCCCCTCTTTAATTGGTCAGGTGCGGCCAGGTGTATATGACTGAACCGTACAGCAGAGCTCAGATTACATCTGAGAGTTCCATTGTAAAGCATTGTAGGAAGATTATCTCCAGATCCAGTTGCTCTCAGCCATCAGCCCTCCACTGCCATGGCCTGTATGTCCTCTAGTCTCCAAACGCTGGCACTGACCACTCCTCAGAGTCACGCTTGACCTTCCCTGCACTCTACCGTAGCTGCATGACTCCAGACCTGCACTGAAATCCTGCTTGGGTGTATGCTTGTGGAAAGTGAACGAGGATGAGGGAATGTTTGAAAGTCTGAAGGGCACAGAGTAGGGGACAGAGATGGTGTGAAAAAAGTGCATGCCTGTTTGTCTGGCTGTGCACTCTGTGGCCCACAACTCTTTGGCACAATGTATCCCGCATGCCTCTAGTGAGTCCAGTGACCCGTACTTAAGATCCCTGAATATCTGGCATTCTGGAGGAGGACCTGTGACAGGCTTCCTTTTAGGCAGGGTGTAGTGGAGTGGATATAGAGAAAGATTATACAGTGGATATAAAAAGTCTACACACCCCTGTTAAAATAACTCGTTGATTAGAATGACCTGAAGACAAAGATCAAGAAGAAAAATATCAGGTACAGACTTGAGTATTTTCATCATACTGAAAAGAAATCATTCCTCTAAAGCTATCAATGTAATTTAGCTGTAGGATATGGATTTCTTTCATCCTTTTACATTTGTTTGAAATGAATAATTTATTACTTTTGTGTATTGTAGCTGAGTCCTACTAATATACCAATGAATTAATTTCAGTGGGTACTAGTTTGTCCTGCATCACTCTAAATGGGTTTTTATTCAGACTACAGATTCTAAGTATGATTATTACATTCATTTTATGATCGGTTTGACAGCGATGACAATAGCTGTCTGATGTCTGCTGATGATACTCATGACAGTAATGCCTCAGCCTCCAGGGGTTCATCTCGAAATACAGCTGGAACACTATGTTAGTACAAAATCCCTACTTCACTAAAAAAAAATATTCTTGTGTCATTTGTGTTTTTCACAGCTCAGGTTCAAAAACTGCAAACTGTGTGTCTCTGTGCCCTTGGGTTGTAAGTTGTGTCTTTCCGAAAGCACGCCAGGTCATTCTAATCAACGAGTTATTCTGTAATGTACAGTGCCCTCCAGAATTACTGGACCCCTTGCTAAAAATAAGAAAAAAACTCTAAGATAAAATAGACCCCTTGCTTCATAGTTTTATCTAAAAAAAAATTACCTACCTTCAAGTTGAGTACATTGTTTAAAGAAAATAATAATGAAAATTAGATATTGTTCCAAAAACATTACTATTGATAACTACAATGAGTCTTCTACAATATTTAAGGTGGGAGAAAATAAAGCAAGGGATTTAAGATTTGTTCATCCATGAATCTCTCTAGATCCTTCAAGGTCCTTGGTCCTTGCTTGTGGACTGTCCTCTTCCACTCACCACAAAAATGTTCAATGGGGATCATTGACCATCTGGAAGATCCAATTACAATCTAGTTTTATCCTCCTGGAAGATGCAGCCAGAATTTGGTCTAAAATGATCTGTACTTCACAGATGTCATTTATCCTAACCAGGGTCGCAGGGCCTGTGGAAGCAACACAGCTCCACAACAACACAGCTCCACAACATTGTATATCCACCATCATACTTCACAGCGGGAGTATCTCTTTTCTTGTCATACCCAACCCTGTTGTTTGTTGCCAAAAGGCTATATTTTTACTCATTTGCTCAAAGAAACCAGTTCAAATTAAACTTTCAATGAAGTTTAGCAAACCCCAGATTCTAATGTTTATGTCTTGACAATAAACATTAGAATCTGGGGTGGCAGTCTCAACCAACATTTGCATTTCTTCAACTGCAGTCATTGGATAAATGTTTACCATTCATCATCTTCCTCACTATGCTTTGATACCACAATCATCTTCCTCACTATGCTTTGATCTTATTACAGCAGGGTAATCAAAGATACAGTTTGATTTAACCTTCTTAATGATTCCCCTTATAGTGAAGTTGGATATTTGAAGGAATGTTTCATTAAAGCATAGCCTAATTTATCAAGGTCAACAACTTTTGTGTGTTCTCTGAACTTCTCCAAGTTTATTGATGACTAAGGGAGTTTGAGACATTCATGTCACCACATATTTATACCCCATTGAAACAGAAGATTATAGTTGAACAACTGAGAGTTCCTAATGATTCATATGAATGAAAAAATATCTGTACATTTTTGGTCATCTTTAGCAAGGGGCTTCCAATTATATAATAATTTACTATGGCTTCCAATTATTCTGGAGGGTACTCTATGTGTGTGCCGAAGTGCGTGTTAGCCAAAAGTTTGATTGTATTTGTGCACTTTGTTGGGCCTATTAAAATGAATCAGGCTACTAAAAACATCCTCTATGTGTCCTGACTCTCTCTCATACACTACCTCTGCCAAGACCTGCACTGAAAGGGCTTAGGGACATTGACAACAAATTCAGGTTGATAACTCAATTTTTCAACATGCTTGCAGTCTGGCTCTGTTGACCTTATTAAGTTGATATATGAAACATGGGTAAAATGTGCTCAGGTGTTATCACTGCCAATAAGGCACTTTAATCAAGAAAATACATAGGCTATATGAAATCTAGAAGAGAAATTCTAGAAATGCAGCTGCTGCCTACATGTAACCTCTGGTGAAATATAGTTCCATGGCTACTGTATAACGGAAAGCACTGTTCTCTCGTGAGATGATTCCTAATTATCTCATAGCAACGACGAGGTCCTGTACATGAGGCTCCACGGGATACAGCGGAAATAAGGTCTTTAACACCACTACTGTCCCATCTGACATGTCTCTAAGCCTGGCAGATCCTTCCTCCTTTGTGGCAAGCTTTCCCTGAATATTTGATAGCCTTGTGTCTCAACACATTACTTTAACGCTCCACCAACTCTTTAGGGCTCTGCAAGGACTCGTTAAAATCACGGTCCACTGCTTAATTCGTTGTTTTTTTTGGTCAAAGAGCAGGGCAGGGGATCAAGGGCTGGTAGGTGCACATTGTCCCTTTTTGTGGGTAAAATAAAGATTGAATGGTATTGGAAGGTGGAGGAGTGGAACTTTAGGATTAGAGACACCCTATTTATGGGCAATTCCACAGTGTACATTGTTAATCCAATATAATTTAATTAATTAATTATTTGATGTTGAATAGACAAGACAACAAGTTCCAGGACTAGGGCTTCAGAGTTGTTCCACTCAAGTCCTTTATCTCTACACACGGTCATACTTATGTCACTGACTCACCAGCTTCCAGTGAGAAATTAGAGGGAGAGGAAGAGAAGAGACGGGGTTAAATAAAAGTTAGAGGGAGAAGGTTCGTTAGGAGAAAAAGAAAGATAAAAAGAGGCATGGATGGGAAAAGAAACCGGACTGCAGGAGGGAAGAAAATAGACAGTGTAATTTTCTTCAAAAATGCACTGAGAGTGTAGGAAAAAATATCAAGAAACTGAGATTTACGGGCGGTCCGCAGTGGGATGTCAGAGGAGAATATTCATGGAGAATCATTAAAAATGATTCATGCTGAGCAATGTGAAGAGATGTGATGCGAGAGGCAGATGTACGCGTAGAGAAGTGACTTAGAGGGATGACGTTTGCATGAGCTGTTACCTCCTCAAGAGATCTGTCTGTCATTCATCAGAAAATCGCTGTAGAAAACGAATGTGCTGCTGGTGATATTGTAAAGCATATGAGACTGCCTGCTCCTTTTCCGCTGTATCTTTTTCTCTGTGTCCCTACCTACTTCCTTCATTAGGGCAAAAGGCTGCATTAAATATACATGATTAGACCTCTCAGACATGCTTTCAGGCATGCTTGTAGCAGTTTGCGCTCATCTTTATTGAGGTCACAGTTCTGTGCACATAAAACTGTCTAAAGAATATCTTCTATTTCTCTATTGACAGCGAGCAAGCCGGAAAACAGACACATACTCACAGTTCACTTTCACCATCCAAGCCCCATTGACTTCAGCGTGACAGCAGCATCTCCTTGATATAAATATAGATTCTCCCAGTTCATATGTAATCCCTTTATTTTCCTCTGAACTCTCCAGGTTATCCTCAGGGCTGAAAGTGTTCTCACCGCCCTGGGAGAGAGGATGAGGATACAACGGATGAGAATTCCCACTGACCGTACTGCAACATACTACAGAAGTCCAGATAGATCCCAGACAGAAGAATATTAGGCTTGGGAACAAAAGGCTTCAGTCAACAGTGACAACAGAGCTCATCTCTCTGGAAAAAAACAAAACTGACAGAAATGAGCGGTCCACTGAAGAAAAGTTTCCACAGATGCACGATGTCCACAAGGTGTTATTTGTGAATGAACCAAGCTCTCGAGGAGTAAATGCAGATGAAAGTTTCTAATAAGGAGAGAGTGAAAAAGAGGAGGGGAGAACTTTCCCCCCCGAACGGCTGTGAACCGGCCTGGTGACGCTCGCTCCCTGTCAGTGGAGTCGGAGCTCAGTCAGTGTCTGTGACGGAGTAGAGGTCTGATCCCTGCTGCTGTAGCCGTCCTTCCTGACAGACACAGACGTACAGTAGCTGATGCTAGCATGGAGCGGAAATTCCCATGGGGCTGTATGGTTCATCATGTTTCAGGACAGTGAGCATGCAGCCCAGCCGTGGAGCCAAGAAGAGAGGGAGGAGAGAGGAAGGAGAAGGAGGGGTGAATCTAAGGCAGCTTTGTAAGGTGAGAGCGGACGGGAGAGAAGAGTTGTTACTGGGTGAAAACAGTGGGTGTTGCCAGTTTATCGGCAGTTCTGTGAGAATGTAACGCTAACGAGCATAGAGGGACCGTCTCATACAGTTTGAGCATGTTAATTACCCTAAGGGCACAGCCATTGTCTCCTCCCACAAAAGCAAGAGGGAGACACAGCCCATGTTACCTGTGATTGCTGTCCGTGTGTTTGAGCAGCTTCGGGTGTTCAGCGCCTATTACAGATTCCATCTGTGGCTTTCTATGCTGCTGAATCACATGAATCACTGCCTTTTCCCCCTTTCACAGGCAGCTTTGACCTGGCCTGACCAGATAAGGATGCTGCTGAGGATATAGCACTTCTCCGTGGGACCTTTGTCTGTGTCTGTGTATGCCTGCCTGGCTTCTGAGAGGAGAATCGCTGGTTTGGCATTAGAAGGAAAAGGCTCGAGCTGTGGCTGTACCCGGGGCTTTTTCAGACTAAACCCCTTATGTCTTTATAATCCTGATGATGGGCGCTGGTTTGTCTCACTAATCACCAGGGAAATGACAAAAAGTACATTCAGGGAGGAACACAGGAATATCACTACAGAACATACTGTATCAGTTAATAGACATTTTTCCTAGAGTTTGTGAAGCAAATCAGGTAATTATCTTGAGGTCACAGTGCTATGCAAAAAGAATAACCTTCAAAAACCTCCAAATACGAACATAGTAAATTCCAGATGGTCATTGCAGTTTAAGCTTCATTTCTAATAATGAAAAGTAATAATATCATAATGTGCGCTGCAACCTCGTTTCCTCTGTACCATTTACAGGCTTTCAAACAGAGCACTATTCTTTGTACATACATCAATATACAGTATATTACTAGCCAGTGGTGTAAATAAGTTGGTCGGTAAACACAGATACCGTATAAGTAAAGCTTCCTATATTTTCAATGCATTTTCCAGAATAGCTGGGAAAATCATAATGCAAAATAAAAAGTGAGTAATCTGCATTTACCCATACTACACCCCCTGTCAGTAATACCATCTGCAATAATATTTTGCAGACCTCCGGTCAGATAACGCTTGTTATGTAATAATACCTAACATACCGTACACGACTAGTGTTGATCAGCTGAGATACAATTGACTGGATAGAGATTTGCTTTAACTGGCTTTTATCTCCCTGGGGGCAGAATGAGCTTACTAGCCCAGAGAAACAGATGACCCAACCCTCACACACACCCACACACACACACACACACACACACACAAACACCCACACACAAACACACACACACACACACACACACACACACACACACACAC
>JACXGI010001051.1:0-13199 GCA_016801175.1 Esox masquinongy | reverse complement strand
TGTCTCGATAATGCCTTTCTCAGGCAACCAGCCAAGGGAGAGCCACACCTGGACCGGGCTCATCATCTGAGATATGCTGCTGACTTGGTTTCAGTCTCACAAGATAGTAGCAGAGTGTGACTGGGCCACGTTCCCTGCATCTTCTGTGCTCTCTCACATCGTGTCTGACGATTAGGCCCCGATTTATTTGGCGTAGTGGTGTTATCTCTCGTGGCCGGCGATGATGACAGCTGATGTGTCAGGGGCTGCCCGTTAGAGCCCCAAGGCAGAGCTGTTTCTTTACAGCACAACGTCTAATCCGCCTGGGTAGTGAACAAGGCACGGAGACACAGCCAGATCACATCTGTCCACAGTCCACAGGGGCTTGCCTCTCTGCTGACCCAGTTGTGCACAAAAACACTGACAAAAGAGCTATCGCTGTATTGTTTTTTTTATGGAGCTGTGGCGAAGCATATTCATGTGCCTCCTCAGAGCATTCAGCCCTTACCTGTCTATCACGAGGATTAGATGCAGCTACCGTGGTGACGAAACATCAGCACTGTACCAGTTTGGGAAACAATGCTTTGGAAAATGCATGAAATGGGACTCTCTATAGCTTTATCACCGAAGATAGGTAAGCAGAAACATTTTTGATGTCTGATAAAAAAGGACGGAATCCTTTTAGTAAACTCTCGCCAAACTAGTGAACATTGAAGCTATCATACACGCTGTCTAGTGTTAAACCATAATGACAACGGCTTTAAGGCATTAAAAGCTGTAATGCAGTTTCAAGAGTTTACCCACCTTTTTTAGGACCACTTCAGTCTTGATTGGCATATAGTAATGTATCACACCTACCTAGGGAGTAGTATCACTCAGGGCTTTGATGATAGATGTCGTGCCGCTCAAAAATTACTCCTTTCTGACATATTGATTAACGAATAAAATGTGTTGTTTCTGTGGATTTACACATTTCCCTCTGAGCAACAAGCTTTCATCAGCAACCCCTCAAAAATAGTGCTTGTTTCTAGATGCAAAACCTATTTATAGGACTCTTGTAAAAATTTTCATTAAAGGCCCATTTTTTTTGACTGCAGATAAGATTTTTTTTCTTCTTTGATGTTTTGAAAGCTAAACGGGCAAGCAGTCTTTAAATTAATATCACCTAAAGTGTGAGTGGTTAATCAAGTGGAATTGTCTTACATTACAACACTTAAATTATAGAAAATTATGTCCCATTTTGGCATAAAACTACAAGCATTGCTGGGGGTTTCTTACATAACTGTGGTTCTATTAACTAATCTTCAGTTCAGTCAGTAGAACTGACAGCTTTGCCACACACCAGCAGGTATTCGGGCCTGTGTTTGAGAAGGGCTTGCCAAGGACAGATATCGAAAAAAAGTTGTTTTACATTCTTCTTAGTACATGATTGGTTTACTTACAAATTATTGTTGGGCTCACAGCAGGACTCTAAGATGGTGAACAGTCATTATTGATATGATAGATAGTTAATGTGAATATCTTGCTTTTTTACATGTCCTATTTATTTATTTTTTTCTGTCCCTTTTATTTGCTGTTGTTGTCCGTCCGTGACTTTTCTTTTCCTCTTATCTAATTAGCTACTGTATAATCTCTGTCAGTGTTTACACTTGACATGCCTATTGCTTCTATCCTAGTATATATTTAATCTATTTATATATTTATATTTTAAAGCACACAGTAAACAGTGAAACAATTCCAGGGGGACTACAGGCTGCATTCAGACCTTGTCAACATGTCTCACCATGGCCCCTAAGCCCTCCCCTTTCCAATTAAACTTTGATGATTTCTTGACAGAAGAGATTAGCTTGGCTCCACTCTGATTGAGCAATTCTGTTATTAATAGCTGTGTGTGCTGGTGATAAAAGTGTCCTGTTGTTGTTTTTTCACGGTGACCGTCACACTAAGAATCAGCCAGTATCAGGCATTTGCAAATGGCTTGGAAGAGGGCCACGAATTTTAGTGTTTTGTAAGTTCCAGTAAAACAACCTTCATAAAATAGTTTGTAAAACCCCAAACGTGTGAACAAGAAAACAAGTTTGAATATGAGAGCCAGGAGTCTAGGCTACAAAAAGGTCATGTTTGTTTTGGTCAGACTGCAATTCAAGGGACGCCCTCCCTTACACAACCAAACCATTTTGGTCCACAAAAAAATCATCATCTGATTTGGGGGAATCCTGAGGCGTTGACATTTTCTATCTATGATACACACAAGCTTCAGATGAGCCATTTGTTGGAGGTTATGTTGTGTGAAGTGTCACCTGTAATGAGCCCAAAAGATGACTCAATGTTTCAGTTATCCATTCACTTTCACTCAGTTTTAATGAAGGGGGCCATATCTTCTTGAGTTGAGTGTATTTCTGCTAAATTAACAAACAAGGATATGTGTTGCATAACCATAATCACCAGTGCCCATGCCAAAGGTCCCCTACTGGGGGTATAATGACAGATGAAGCTTTACATGAATAACAAAGAAACCAACCAATGTGACAATTTCTGGATTTTATGAAATCATCATATAATATATTAAATGTATAAACGTTATGACATGTTTTATTGTCCAGATGAATGTTGTAGTGTAAATACATATGGGCCTATACACACGACTAACAGTTGTTCAAATATTGTATATTTAACATATTTATATTTATACACACATACATTTAGGTCAAAGTCCAAAGCATTGATATTCCTATCAGAGAATTTGTAGCGCTGCGTAATTATGTCTGCCTGTCGGTGTCCTTGTTCATGCAGGTGTGTTGGATAAGAGTTCTGAACGTAACAGACTCTGTGATGTTCTACTGGACAGACAATATGTACAGACTCTCTATCTATCTGGCCAGCAACTGTCTGATTGATTTATTAGCCCCAGCCACAGTGTCAAGGCTCTAGAGGGGCCAGGCAAGTGCCATACAGAGAACCTTATCAGCCTGGCCCAAATTCATACCCTGTGAAACAAAAAATCTAACCCATATTCTATCACACCACAAATGACAACAACTGACCTCAGTCTGGCCCTGTAGAGCCTGAGGTTTATAAAGACAGAGATGGACTTTGAGAAATTGGGAGGGTGGAGAGTGAGAAGACCACAAATGATTAGTCATGTATACCAATGTTTGTACTCCAAGTTGGGGGCAATCCTGCCAATGTGTAGTGCTGGTATTCCAGGACTGTCTGTCTCTGGTTAATTTGTCTGATTCACTGAATGCCCACTAAATGCCTACCTCTGGTAAACCACTGCCAACCACTGCTCCTACTGAGCAATATAAATGGCAACAAAAACAACTCTTAACATAAGCAACATACTGTATATAGGTTAATCTCTCATGGACAGATTCTTGTCGACAGATTAAACAGTTAGAATCTGCCAAGGCCCACTGGGAATTATGTGATTTCGAGCTGTATTTATTCCTGGTTTTGCATATTCATTATTGATTATTTGGATGAACTAGGAAGGTGGTAATTAGCTGCCCAGTGTTTTCTATATTAATATGAAATATGACCAATAATGAATATATTAATGAAATAATTTTGCTTATTAAATATGTTACTAACAGCCCTTCAGTGTGGTGTAAGACAAAAAATATTCATGGAAATGGACTGCTTACTTGCTAGCTTATCCTTCTCAGGAGTATTTCATTATATTCCATGGAATTCTTTTATACTGTTCCTTTGAGATGCAAGGTGGTTCCTTTAAGTCTTTTTCCCCCCCGAATTTATGCTTAGTCTACTATCAGTTACCCAACAACACCTTGTATGGGAATGACATCTTGTCAGAATTAGTTAACATTCACGTAATCATGATAAGGAGAATGGGACTTTAACTAGTGAGAAGTACTGTAGATGAACCACCAGCCTTGGCCTTTAATGAAGTCACTTATCTGAATTGATGTTTTTTTTCCTCCAGTACACGCAATATAATTCAGGGGAAATGGAATACTATTCTGGGTTACTGTTGATTAGAATAGATATGACTATGATGCATTCCCCATTAAAGGTCTAATATTCCCATACTAATAGCCTGAAAATATAGACTACCCCAAAAATGCAAATGTGCTCTTTGGTAACATTTACTTCCTTATTGACCATTCATTATCTATAATACATTTATTTGTATTATCGGACATCCCTCACATCGTGTCTCGTTCAACACCACCAAACCTGATGAATTACGTACAAGTCCATTTCTGATCACGGTGATTCTATCTAGATCTGAAGCTATGATGTACAGGGAATTTTCCCAAGGCCCTTGTCACATTACTTTCTGCATGACCAGCTGTGGGACCAGATCTGCTGCAGCCATCTATCAATCATGTGAGTATCTACTAATATACACAGTCTGCATCTTCTGTTGGGCTTGGACGTGTTTTTCTGTTCTCACAAATGTCCATCCACATTATCTATTAGCTCTGGTTTAATAATGACAGATTACAACCAGGGTAAAACTAAATGTCCACTAATGCATATATTGCCTAGTGTCAGTGTGGTCTTCTGATGTAGTGTCTTACCCCAAGAGGCTGCAATATGCGTTTGTCCGAATCACGCAGCCCAGTAAGCATTATCCCCTAGCTATAAACATGGCAACCAGAGACAAGCTCTGTTCTTCTCTTGAAATCCAGAACATTTGAATACCCTAGATATTATCCACTGTCTCCTACTATCTGCTACACAACTATTAGGTGTTCTGAAGAGTTCAAACAAATCCTACATACTTTGTTATTTTATAACATTTCATTTTCAAATGCCAGAGTGCATGTTAATTTAATTAAAGAATATGATCAATTGTGAAACACTTCCTGCTGAAATGTTCTCCAATGGACTACATTAAATTTTCTCATCAAAGCATACTGACACAGTTTAATAATTGTGTCTATCAGTGAGAGAAATCCAATCCTCACATTCTGTCCAAGAAAACGTCTACAGACCCGTGTTTTAACATGAAGAATCACAAGAGCGTCACACTGCCACCGCACAAAGTCCTTCATATTGCCAAAGAATGGGAGAAGCACATTGTAATACCGCTATTACTGCAGTGTGCTCTGGTTATTGTGGCACTGATAATGGTTAATGGTAAAGGTTATGAAAGCTGCAGAATTAAACCTGCATTTCTGTAGGAAGGACAGACTGTATGGCTGCTCTTCACAGATGAACAGAGTTGCTCACATCGTTTTTTTCTTCAACGTCACTGGTCACATGAATGTATAAGAAGTGAAGCTCGGGGCGAAGAATTTCCCCTGGTCAAGATGACTGAGGATGTTATGGTACAGATCGGTGGACATTTGGAGGTAAGTCACAGACACAGGAGGTAAATCACAGATACAGGAGTTAAGTCACAGATGCAGCAGGTGTCTGTGTCAACACTGTTTTAATGTGGATGCAGTAATAATGTATGAAGGACCTGACATCATATAAGGTGGGTTACTCTCTGCTTCTTCGGGATCTTTGCTTCTTCTAGGATTATCGGACAGATTTTTAGCACAATTCAATAAAATATATTTAGATTTAGTTACAAATTCCATCAAAACACTTTGTGAAAAACTGTCCATGTAAACCACTGTCAATCTCTGGTACGTTTGCCAATGGTGTCCCAGTCACAGATTAAGCCTTGCCCTGGACTAAAAATAAAACTCAGTGGAAAATATTTTTTGTCATGGACTAGGTTTAATCTGTGTCCAGGAAACCGTTCCTAGGAGAGCTGCAAATTCTGCACATTGCTGTGTTACTTCTTATCCAGCATTAACCAGAACATCATTTCTGAACAGGATGCTGCCCATATCCATCAAGATGAAGAGTGAGGCTTAAAGTGCAGCATCAAGTTATAAAGTCTGTTTTTAAACTGGACTAAAAGGACCCAGCAGGACATACAGTAATATACAAACAAATAGGTATTTAAAAACCAGCAAATGGAATTTTATTTTTTCCTCTCCCAACTCAGCACTACAGGTCATTCTGATCTAATATGATTTAACTGTTCTAAGAAAGAGCTCACTTTGAACCAAAGCCCTTCTCTACATATTGCTGCCCCTACCAGCAAACCAGAAACTCAGTGAGTAATGAAGTACAATTGTGTCCTCCATCTTTGTACATTTAAGGGCACCAATCACTGTAAGTGGATGGATATCAGCATTATGCATGTTATTACAAAACTGTCAACTATACGGTATAGTAGAAAGCCAATGCCATCTCCTGATTCACCACTCATTTCAAAGATGCCAGTCAGCAATATGCTGTATGCCTGCTATTAAGTAAAAGTGCACACTTCTCATAATTATCAATGTCACTTTATAACAGCAGAATTTATTGTACGGTCACCACTATTTGGCAGTTAAGTTAGCCCACTGTGTTTTATGTGAACCCTAAGAAAATAGATCTATATGAAAAGAGCTGTCCCTTAACCCAAGTGACAACTTTCTACTTATTTCAACTCTCATACACAAACAGTCTACAGTGATAACAAGTTGACCCTTTTCTCCTCCTACAGTTTGCAATTAGTTTATCAATGACTGGTACTCTCAACTACCTGCCCACCAGACTTATCAAAACAGTCATAGAAAAACAACCACAGATCTAAGACAGTGGTTCCTCTGACTTTACAGGGTTTACACTGTTGGCAAATTACTGTGGACTGACAGTTAATGTCACAACAGATTTAGGAGAGGAAAAAATGCTGTGTAATTTCTATGTTGTCTGTCTTTTTCTAAGATTATGAAATTGTGTACAGCTACGTTTTGAGATCGGCTCGTGAGACTTTATAAAACTTTCACATTCAGAGCTTTAGGCATATCTTAATTTAATGTATTTTTGGTGTCCAGCTGACGTCTATTTAAAGGGTTTAGAAGACGTATACCTAGGACAGCATGGATAAATCTGTAGGCGTATAAATTGTATACACTGGACCAAGAAGTCTGCAGAAAGTGCCTAATAAGACTTCGGAAGGAATAAGGAGAGATATGAAACACATGAGAATACAAGTTTGGGGCTAATATCATATCATGTGAAAAAAGAATGTGAAGCCCCCACACAGAAAATTGCTTCTCCTCAATCCTTTTTTCCATGTAGCACTGGGAGCAGATATATCCACTCTTCAGGCCCCTCTGTTTTTAACTGTGTTATCATGACCTTGAAACGGAGCATCACCAAATCAGTGGTGACAACATGCCATTCTTTACTGTAGTGTGGAGGAAATGAAATATGAAATAAGTTATCCAGAGACAATGTTGTAGTATATTGGTAAATCTTAGGCATGAGTCATCATTAAGAGCAGAGAATAGCAGAGCCTTTTGTGGTGACTCACTTTCTATCCCTGAGCTTTTCTCTTTCAGTCTGGGTCATCAGGGAACTTTTAAAGTCCAAGCACTGAGCAGTGCTATGAAAGGAAGTCTCATCCTTCATATGAGCCTGTCTACCCTTTCAGCCTTTTCCTTGGGCTGGGACTCCAGAGCTTCGACGGTTTGTTGGACCATTAAAATGATCCATATTCTACATGCCAGCTTACCGAGCAAAGCCACAGGGTCTGACATCTTGATGATGGCAGTGATCCTCAGGAAGATGTTGACATGTTGATGATGGACCATCCCCCTATAAGACTTTCCCCTCACCTCAGTTTTAGGCCACGGGGATGTTAGACACGGTCCAGTAGCCAGACTCCTCTTACCCTGGAATACCCCCCCAGAAAACCCCCAACACTCACATTCCACCCTAAAAACACAGCTGACAATTATTTCCCCAGTACCTCTTTCCACACATGCAATAGTCTGGCTCCTGACATTTGCAGTGATCCAGCAGCGCTGGAGCAGGGCTGTCAGAATCCATCTTATCTGCAACAGCTCCACTCACACATCAATAACCCCTGGACTTACACCCAACAATGGCCAACAATGGCCAACTGCAGGACCATAGGGAAGGCCAACCCCCTTCTGTTATTAAATTCTACAATGCCTAAATTGAACAAATTAGGATGTCAATTGTAAATTGGTTTCAACAAATATTAATTGGTGAAGATTGACTCTCTAGGTGAAGTCTGTATCAACTTATTTGAGAGTTAAGGCCTTCACAGTAGCTTACTCCCGAAGTCAGTTGAATATTTAAGTCAGAAACGCACTATATATCCGCTATGTTCTGATCCACATTCCCTCAAGGGTTTCATGTTGCCAGGTGGTAAACTGTGATCTAGTGTTCTTTAATGGAGTTGTGTTCATTGCTGTATAAAAATAGGTTTTAAAACGTAATACAATGTTGAATTTCTCAGGCATTGGGAATGTAAGGGTTAACAGTTTGTTAAATATCGAAATGACGTTGCGGTATTTCCGTTCAACAGATGGAACAATTACGTTAAGTCTAAGGCTGAATCTCAAATTGCATACTACACACTATGTTCTACAAGTACGTACTTCGAAATTTGCCAACAAGGGTCGAAAACATTATTAGTGATCGCAGAGATTTTGGCTACATTTTCAATTATCGTTTCTATTCTGTCATGAGCATCTGACCAGGAAATCAAATTTCTTTCAATATGATCTGTGAAATCCAACATTACTATTACTAGTCCTGCAGTTGCTATTGTACCCACACATCTATGATTGTAGTTTAACTATTTCTGGTTGGCACGTTAAACAGTGTCCCGCCTTCAGAGAATGACTGACAGGGCAGTGAAACATGAAAACAAATATGAATTAAATTGCATTGCAATGTAAAATTAAATTGCATTGCAATGTAATTTTCATAAAGTTAAGAAAACAGCATTAAAGCGTGGAAATTCAATTGCAAAGGGTGGCGCTGTTTCTCACTTTTCACATTTGAATTCACATTTTAATTTTGTTAACCACAAAGCAGGGCATGACTTTGAAAATGAAATGCCAAATGACTTTTCATTTACATTTTAATATTGACAGCGAATGTGCATACCAGTACGTGAAAATTAAAATGCAAATCACATGATTGCATTTTAATTTTCATATTGACTGAAATAATGCAGGCAAAAGTGGAAAATGAAAATGCAGTGTGGGATTGCTTTAACATTTGAATTAAGTTAACTATACGCTTCCATAAGTATTGGGACCAATTGGGACATACTACCTCTTCATAAAATTGCGTCGAAATTTTGATCATTTTGTTGCGCGTTAACATCATGCAAAGTATGAATATTTAGCTAGACACCATTAAGCATTGTTTTAAACTGACAAACATTTCTTATTAAGTTCTACTTCCACCACAAATAGCATCAATGAACTGTATGGCTTTTGCCACTGGCTGTTATAATAGCTTACAAGACAGTAATATTAGTATCTTACTACTTGGAATAGTCATAAGAATTGAGCAACTGCTAGCGAGACTGAAGACGAACTTTACACTGCCAAAAAATATTTCATTTCATGGCTCAACAACATTCATTTGTTTTTCATACATGAAACACATTGAAGCAATAACTATCAATATATTTGACGATAACTGACTTTTTTGTGAAAAGTCAGTGAAAAGACCAGAATTGTAAAAACTGCGCAAGTCGTTGTTGTCTATATTACCCCAAAAAGCATGCACGGAAGCATACTTCGAAAATCCACCAGAAACAGTAGACCATCCGGGAACTTTTGGCATACTATTTTCAGCGTACCATGGTTTGGGACATACTAATCTTCTTGCATACTAATCTGGCATACTATATAGTATGCAAGTATGCGATTTGAGATTCAGCCTAGTACTTTCTTTTTCGTTCTTGCGCTCAGCCCTTAATGAATCGACGCGCTCATACATTCATGTGCCACGCAAGCTTCAAATCCAAGCTTTTAGTGGAGAGTTCAGTAAGGATGGGAGGTCAGTAGAGGATTTCATAGAGGAGGTTGAGAGAGTCCTAAAAGCAGACAGGATGAGCATTTAACAGCACAACATCAAACTATCTCTGAGCTTACCAAAGCAGTTAAAGTGTTGACTACACACAAGGCACAATACTCTGATCGTAGAACAAGAGCACAGCCCAAGTACACAGATGAAGGCAGCCTGTATGCTTTAGGTGCCAGGGCGTGGTCATGTAGCCAAAAGGTGTACACAGAAAGATGGTAGGCCGAACAAGACTACCTCGAAGTCTTCTCCAGACTTCCGGGCAGTGTCAAAGAGCTTAGGTCACTTCTAGGATTCGGTAGTTATTACCGAACGTTCACTGAGGGTTTCTCTTGAATAGCTGGTCCACTATATGACATGGTCAACCTTTGCTTACATAACAAGAACTAGGCCAAAATGAGGCGACCGTTTAGTTCATTATGGACTGTAGAGTGTCACAATGCCTTTGAGCAACTAAAAGAAAAACTCACCTCTGTTCCTATACTGGGTTTTGCAGACTTCAATCGCCCTTTCATTGTTCAGAAAGCCTCACTGGGTTAGGTGCCGTGTTGTATCAGCAGCAACATGTTCATCTGAGAGAGTGATAGCTTATGCATGTAGACTATGTAACACTGAAAAGAACAACCGTAATTATAGCAGCATAAAGCTAGAGTTACTAGCTCTCAATTGGGCTGTAGTGGAATGATTCTGAGGGTACTTAGGTCAAAATGTGCGGTTCAAACCGATAACAATCCTCTCTGTCACCTGAATACAGTGAAACTAGGTGCCATAGAACAGCGACGGGTTGCCCAGCTATCTGTTTTTGACTTGGAAGTGAAATACAGGCCAGGTCGCAGTAATGCTGCTGCTGATGCTCTCTCTAGACAGAAGTTTGCAGGGGAGCCTAAGCCTAACTAAGACACAGAGTGGGATGACTGTGTGACAATTTGTAACCTTTTGAGCAGAGGAACAGCTCTTTATTCTGACCTTGTCAACAACAGTCTGAAGTGCTGTAGGGTCAGACAAATCCATGCTCTAATTCAAGTGACAATGAAATCAGTCAGTCACAGGGCAACACTCATACTCTTCCAGGTTATAACAAAGAGCAGTTGATAGAATTTCAGAGCAATGATCCTTTCCTGAGAGGTTTTAGGAAGTTTTGGGACAGAGACAGGATGCCAGCTCATTGAAAATGATTTGTCCTGTCTAAACCTGTCAAACGTCTTCTGAAGCAGTGGGGTTACATCAAGCAGATAGAAGGGTTAATTTACCGTGTAGTGGACATCCCCATGTTTGAAGGAGCAAGTATTGAGTAGCATACACGATAATGTGGGACATCAAGGAATTGAGTGCACAATCAATCTACTCAGACAGAAATGTTTTTGGGTGGGAATGCATGGAGATGCAGAAAACTGGGTTAAGAAGTGCCAGAGGTGCATCCTTTCCAAGATGCCTCAGCTCAAGATCCATGCTCCAGTGAAAGCATCCAGGCCTTTGGAAGTGGTAGTGGTAGATTTCACAGTACTAGAGCCAGCATCAGGCATATGCAACCAAAGATCAGAAAGCAGGTACGACAGCGAAAACCTTACTGCAAGAGTGTTCATGAAGTATGGAGTGCCGGAAAGGTAGCACTCTGATCAAGGTAGAAACTTTGAGAGTGAGGTGATCTCTTAATTGTGCAAACTTTATGGCATCAAAAAGACTCCCTATAGGCGCAGGGAAATGCACAATGCGGAAGATTCAATAGGACACTTCATGAGCTGCTACGCACTTTTCCTCAGGAAAAGAAACAGCAGTGGCCTGAATATTTACCAGAGCTAGTATATGTGCCTACAATGTGACTCCACACTCCACCACTGGGTATTCACCATATTACCTACTCTTTGGGGTGCAGCCACATTTGCCTGTAGATGCCTTTCTAGGGCTAAAGAATGTTAGGGACAATAAACATGGCTGGTTAACTGTGCATCAGGAGAGATTAAGGGATGCACACAACAACACTGGAGAGTATTCAGAACAGAGAGCCGCAGAACGGATTGCTTTGCAGAATGAGGTGTACTGTCCATTAGTATCCATTGGTCTATCTCTGTCATAGAACGTTGGGGACAAATAAGATCCAGGATGCTTGGAGTCATACTGTTTACAAGGTAGTGGGCATCCAGGGTACGACCACTGTTGAGCCTTTGGAAGGAGGGCCTTCAAAAAGAGTTCACCAATCAGAGTTGGTCAGCCTGTTCCAAAGCTCAGAACTAGGAGAGCTAATGTACCAACGAGTGATCAGTCAGAGTCCAAAGTAGAAAGCATTCCAGAGGGTTTTGAGCCTGATGTTGTAGTAATGGAAAACGTCGTTATTCTGGTATCCGTCATCAGACCGTCGTCAGACCATGGGGGAAAAGGGGTACTAAGTATATAGGGCCCTAACGTGAAGAGGGGCCCTCGAAAATGTTTGAATCTTGAATAAAGATGGGAGGGGCCCTCAGAGACCGCCTATGTACAGGGCCCAGGATTTTGTGTTACACCCCTGTCCGTCAGTCACCGAATGTGTCAGTAACTGCAGATGTCAAGGTTGAGAAAACAGACCTGGAGGTTACTGAGGCCCAGGGACCAGATTCAGATAATGCCAGGGAGCTTGAACCAGATTTCAAATGTAGATAATGTTGTAAATTACTGTTATGGTACAGCATTGGAATCCCACGATGTACAGTTGCAGACATTGGGTACAGAGGATCATGAACCTGAGCCAAGAGGTAGCATACCTGCTCCTGTTCCTAGACTTAATACTGTTTGAATGCTGAACTTCTCAGGCATTGGGAATGTAAGGGTTAACAGTTTGTTAACGTCGAAATGCTGTTGTGGTACTTCCATTCAACAGACATAACAAATACGTTAAGGCTAGTACTTTCTTTTTCGTTCTTGCTCTTGATGAAGGAAGCACGCAATATTCACCTGGTGGGCAGAAGGTCTTAATTGCAAGTTTTTCCTTGTGTTTTTTTTTTAACCCTATTGCAAACTCTTTCAAAGCAACATCATTTCCAAAAAAAGAGAAGAACTCCAAATGAATGTGGCCTGTGTTCAATTTTATTTTACGGGCTCTGCAGAACGCCGATGTCATCTGTATCTCTTCCAACAAATAAAAAATAACGGTTTACTTTTTTGCTTTTGATTTCCATATGCAAAGACTGAATTTTATTTCAAAGACAGATTCTTGACGGAAGAACAAAATGGTGTGTTTTCGTTATTTATTTTACCTCAGACCCACATGTTTTAGATAGGCATATCTGTGTGTGTGTGTGTGTGTGTGTGTGTGTGTGTGTGTGTGTGTGTGTGTGTGTGTGTGTGTGTGTGTGTGTGTGTGTGTGTGTGTGTGT